>VXBJ01004678.1:345498-380335 GCA_013400055.1 Nycticryphes semicollaris | reverse complement strand
CCCTTAAAGTATTTATAGGTGTTGATCAGATCCCCCCTCAGTCTTCTCCAGACCAAAAAGACCCAAGTCCCTCAGCCTTTCCTGGTAAGAGAGATGTTGTAGGCCCCTCATCATCTCTGTAGTCTCGGAGGGGATCTCACAAAATTCACAATAATGAAAAAGGGGAGAGGGCTAACACCACGAGTATTTTACCACATGAGCACTAGTGATGTGCTGTTTGCGTGAATTAGAATCATAGAATCACAGAATGGTTAGAGTTGGGAGAGACCTTAAAGATCATCCAGTTCCAACCCCCCTGCCCTGGGCAGGGACACCTCCCACCAGACCAGGTTGCTCCAAGACCCATCCAGCCTGGCCGTCCAGGGAGGGAGCATCCACCACTTCCCTGAGCAACCTGTTCCAGTGTCTCACCACCCTCACAGGAAAGAATTTCTTCCTGGTATCTAATCTTAATCTCCCCTCTTCTAATTTAAAGCTATTACCCCTTGTCCTGTCACTACACTTCCTGACAAAGAGTCCCTCTCCAGCTCTCCTGTAGCTCCCTTCAGATACTGGAAGGCTGCTAGAAGGTCTCCCCAGAGCCTTCTCTTCTCCAGGCAGAAAACCCCCGGGTCCCTCAGCTGGTCTTCATAGGAGAGGTGCTCCATCCCTCTGAGCATCTTTGTGGCCCTCCCCTGGACCCCTTCCAACAGTTCCATGTCCTTTCTATGCTGAGGACTCCAGAGCTGGACACAGNCCCCCCCCGCTGCGCGTCACGATGACGTTCGCCTGCTGACGTCAGGACTGCAGTACCGAAGCTCGGACACGGCAGGGCAGCACATGTCACGACAGCGCTCGGCAGGGGAAGCCGCTTTTGTCGGGACAGGAGGGATGCGGCGGGGCCGGTGTCGCAGCCGTTCCCCGCGGGTTGCGGGCAAACCCCGTCTTCCAGGGGTTTTTCCCTGGGATCTTTCCTTGGCGCGGGTCGGAAAAGGCGGGAGGCGAACGGTTAGGCTGCTTTCATCATTAAAAGGCGTCGCGGGGCCAAGTCACCCATTCGTTTTAGCCGGGAAATCATGACTTTTAACACCCATTAGGCGTTAAGGAGCATTTCCCTGGTCCGGTGCTAAACAGGCACCGGGGAACTGTGGGGGAGAATAAATCAGTGCTTGGCACTGGTTGGTGAACGGGGCTTCAGGCGTATGGGACAGCGACATGGGTATTTGGTGGCGGTGTGTGTCTTTTGGGAAAAGTTGAAGATGTTCCAGAGGGTTTGTGGGAGTTTCTTTCCTTTCTCTTATTCTTTTTTATTTTGGCAACACGTTGCAAGTAAGCAATTCCTCCCTCCTCTGCTTTTTGCTTCCCCTCTTCTTCCTCTCAGCCACATGCAGCAAGAGTTGAGCCAGGGAGTGGTGGCCACAGCTGGTGGTTGCCCCATGCCAGCACTGGTGGGGTGTCCCAGCAGAGCCAGGACAGCCCGGGGTAGGACAGGGGGCACTGGGGAACTCTGTGGGGGAATGAAGAAAAGCTTGGGGCAGGCTGGTGAACAGGAATTCAGGCGTATGGCAACACAGAGATATGGGTATTTAGTGGGGTTTTGTGACATTTGGGAAACATTGAGATGTTCCAGAGGGTGGAAACAGTTAGCCAGCCCCTGCTGTGGCAGCAGCCCGGTCAGCACCTGGCCACCACCAACCATCCTCGGGCAGGGAACCTAGGGGACAAAGGTAATGTATTTTAAACCACTTGAACCCGTGGCAGATTGCTGCTCTCTGGAGTTTGCCCAAGTTATTTGTCATCTGGCCCAGCCCTGCTCTCCCACACCCACAGGAAGTGTCTGCCCAGGGCACTGGGTCCCTCTTCTCCCTCTCCCTCTCCCACTAGCAGCCCAGCCACCCGCCGAGAAAAGCAACCAGTTGCACTTCCGAAAAAATTCCAGTGAATCTGAATTTTCTGCCATTTTATTTTTATCCCCACCCCCCAAAAAAACCCCAAAAAACCAAAAAAGCAAACCACAAAAAAAAAAACCCAAACCAAAACAGTCCTGACAGGGTTTAGTATTGGGTCTCCTGAGCTGGGGTTTGACCAGTGTGTCTTGTATCGCAGAGCACAGAATTTTATTGCCTTAGAAAACCACATTTCTCTCTCAGTTCTCCATTAGGTTAATTAATGCCACATGACTTGAGTCCCGGATTTAATTACAGCTATTTATGAGTATATTTAGAGGAGGCCACGACTCGCTTTAGTTTGGGGTTTTGTTACACAAACAAGAGGGATGAGTTGGCTGTTGCAGGAATGACATGGAATGAGCAAAGAGGAAAGGGAGGCGAAGGGTTAGGAAAATAGTTGCTTTTTCGGATGTGATTTAACTGAGACCTGAAGTACATTCTTTAGTCCATCCCTATTCAGGCCCGCATTCAGGAAAGCAATTAGGTACTTAATTAACTTCAAGCACATGGGCTGTTAAGCATGTGTCTAAGTGGTTTGTTGAAAAGGGATAGCATTAAAAGCATGCTTAAAATTAAGCTCATACGCTCTGCTAATTTCCTTGTCGGCTAAGCAAGCTTTCTAATCATAACGGACCAAATTCAGCCATGACAGGCTGCCATGGCTCAGAATTACAAGGTCAAACTCAGTCTGCGGATTTCTGTCCTTCAAGATAAGAAGGAATTAAGCTTGGCGAGCAGAAAAAAAAAGTAAAAGAAGAAATCAGACAGGTTCTGTGAAGTGCCACGGCCACACGTCGAAATGGTGTCACAGGTAAGGTATGTACAGGTATTTATTTATGAGAGCAAAATCTGTCTTTCACATCTCATTAACATTCTCAAGAAATTCAAGATTTTTCTTCTTCAGGACAGAGGGGAGAAGTCCAAATGGGAATATTTTGGCTCATTGAGGGAGGAGGGGGAAAAAAAAAAAAAGATTGCTCGAGTTTTATATTTTTAGTATTTAGAAGAGCTTGCATTTCAAAGTAAAATTACTTGGAATTAGAAAGAAGCAGGTTTTCTAAGAGAAATGTTAAAGGCAATCAAAAATTTTCCATCAAAGCTTACAATTTCCCTCCAAATTGTTCTGGGAGAAATGGGTTATTGTTTTTTAATGAAAAGGGCATTCCATTAAAAAAAAAGTCTCTAATTTTCCTTAAGTCCTATTTTTCACTTCTGCTAATTAATAACTAGAAAGAAAAAAAAAAAAGGAGAAAGAAATAAGAGGACTGGAATGCACTGTCCCTTTTGCCTTCTCATCCTAATTTGGGCATTGCAACCCCCAGAAGAGTTTCGACAAGAAAAGAAAAAAAAAAAAAGAAAAAGAAAAAAAATCCCAATTCACAAATCAAAATCAGGTCAGTTGAGGCAGAGGATCCTATGCGTTTTCTAAAATTACGTGGATACCTCCAGGCGCTGATGAAAAATGATCCCAGTTCCTGCAAACCCAACGAGTGCTAGCGTGGGAGTGCAGACTCACACAGGACCTGGGGGTGCTTCAGTCCCCCCTCCCCAGATAGCCCCTGTCCTTGTCCCACAGCTCTCCTGAGCTGGGGAATGCCTGGGGAGGGGACTGTGGAGCCCTTGGACACCAGGGATGGACAGTCCTGCTGGGGCTCTGGGCTACCATAAGCCCACACACACACCAGGATGTGCTGGGTGGACAGGAGAGGGCAAGGTGGGTGGGCACTTTTTGACCCTTTGTTTGTGGCAGGGTCTGACCTGCTGGACCTTACCTCATGGGGGTGATTGTGGGGTCAGGGTGCTCTGGGTTTGTCTCTGCCCCCTCGCCTGTGGTCCCCAGACGAGGAGAAGGAGGTAGCCCTGTGGCCAGGGGATGCCCAGGGTGAGGGTGATGTGAGAGCCTGTGGAGGTGCAGGGGAGATGGAGTGAGGGTCAGGAAGGAGAGACTAAAGGCACGGAAACCCCACCTGGCTCAGGGAGCCACTGAGATGAAAACTTCTCAGTGGCCTTTGCCATTTTGTTGGCTTTCGCTCCGCCTCCACAGCACACCCAGCATTGCACTAAGAGCGCTACGAGACCTGCTAGGTCTGTGGTGAACTTCACCTCAAACACACTGGCCCACCTTGATTGCAGCCAGTCATCTGACATTTAGACCCAGCATACAGCTTTGACTGAAATAATTACTCCTTCTGGCAACTTGCAGTCATGCCGGAAGCCACTGCTGATTTCAGGGTACAGCAAAGGGCTACAAAGATTATGAGGGGCCTACAACATCTCTCTTACCAGGAAAGGCTGAAAGACTTGGGTCTTTTTAGTCCACAGAAGAGAAGGCTGAGGGGGATAGATCTGATCAACACCTATAAATACTTAAAGGATGGGTGTCAAGAGGATGGGGCCAGGCTTTTTTCAGTGGTGCCCAGTAACAGGACCAGAGGGAACAGGCACAAACTTGAACATAGGAAATTCCACCTAAAGATGAAGAGGAACTTCGTCACTTTGAGGGTGGTAGAGCCCTGGCAGAGGCTGCCCAGAGAGGTGGTGGAGTCTCCCTCTTTGGAGACATTCCAAACTCACCTGGACATGTTCCTGTGCAACCTGCTCTAGATGGACCTGCTTTGGCAGGGGAGTTGGTCTAGATAATCTCCAGAGGTTCCTTCCAACTCCATAACATTCTGTGACTCTATGATCAGAGCTGAGTATGTCCCCTCCCTGAAGCAGGTACTGTTTCAGCTCCGCAGCATGGAACTTAGCTTGATCTCCACGTGTGTCTTCAGCAACTGAAAAAAAATAGATGTAATTTTCAGAATATCAGAAACTAAACTCTGATATAACCATTCTCCTCTCTTGAAAATACTTCACATTTTACTCCCACAGGCAGGCCCAGGTACCTGGTTTGGTAAATTCCCTGGTCGTAAGAACACTGATATTGCAAATTACAACTTCTAAAGATTTAGGAAAATTATTTTTCCCAAAGCTACTGAGTTGACCCTGGTAGCCTTTTATTAATATATTCTGTGATTTTGCTATCAAATGTAAATTGTGATGTTAATAAATATTACCATAGCTCCCAAGACAGACCATGATTTTGGGGGAAGGATGTTTTGCTCGTATCTCTTAACTGACAACATTGTGCAGATCCAGTGCCTGAGTCTCACCTGCCTTATTGCCTGCAGACTCATCAATCCGAATGAGCAGATCAAGAAATGGGCACTACTGATGTTTTTCCTGGCCCTGCTCGCAGGAACAAGATCAGGCTGATTCCAGGTTGCCCAGAATTGCAAATCTCTCCCCCCTGCCACCTCGCACAAACACTATCCATGGGCACACAGGAGGGGTCAAAACTGCATGATCATAGAATCATAGAATGGTTTGGGTTGAAAGGGACCTTAAAGATCATCCAGGTCCAACCCCCCTGCTCTGGGCAGGGACAACCTCCCACCAGACCAGGTTGCTCCAAGCCCCATCCAGCCTGGCCTTGAACCCCTCCAGGGATGGGGCAGCCACAGCTTCTCTGGGCAACCTCTTCCAGTGTCTCACCACCCTCACAGGAAAGAATTTCTTCCTCAGATCTCATCTAAATCGCCCCTCTTTCAGTTTAAAACTGTTCCCCCTTGTCCTAGCGCTCCACTCCCTGATGCAGAGTCCCTCCCCATCTCTCCTGTAGGCCGCCTTCAGGTAGCATTCATGTAAGGTGGCAGCACCTGATAGTGACATTGCCATTCGCTGTTAGCATCCTTCTTTAGGGCAGAAACCCCAAACACAAATGAGAAGAGATCATGTATTGTCCCTGTTGGTCTTCAAAGGGAGGAGGCTGCTGTTGAAATGTGTGGTTCAAGGCCCATGTTGACCCACTTGGTCGAACTTGGGATTCCCTGTGATCACTTAACAACACTGCAAAGCCATCTGCAAAGTCATGTAATTCCAAGATTCCCAAGGCATGTGGTAGTAAAATCTTGGCATTTTCCAAGAAGATTTTGGTGCCTGCTGAACATTTCCACAAGTTTTCATGGAAAGAACAAGGTCTGAAACAGAGTGAACAAACACCATTCTAGTCAAAAAATGACTCAAAAAATGTTTTATTTTGTTAATGAGTAACATGGGAAGCTTTTTCTTCTCTGAAGGTAAGCAAACGTGAGAAAGCAAGTGAAATTTAATCTTAGCTCTGAACAGTCCAAGAAAAGAGTCAGAAATCTTATGGTTCTCATTATAATGTCTTCCATTTCTCAGCATTCCCTGGGAAATTCTTAGAATCATCCCCCTTGCCTGAAAAGTACCATGTTTCTGGTGGCACCAAAAATGGAAGTTGTCTGTTGGTAGGGAAGACGGTTTGTGGTTTATTTAATATGATAGTGGTTGTGTCTGAGGCTGGTGTTCAAGGCAACTTTGAATTAAAAAGAATTTTAAATATTTTCTCCTGTTCTTCAGACATGCACACACACACAAAAAGACACATGTATGTTCCTTCTTGAAATTACTTTTTTCTGCGAGACATGGGCTGTTGAGAGGTTTTGACTTACATGAAAATGTAATAACCTAGTGCCATCAAAACATATTTGTGTTTAGATTAATAAGATGATGGATTTATAACCAGAACACGTTTCTAAAATATTCTTTACAAGGGAAAGCGGTTCCCGACAGGTCCTTAAAACTTTCTGCACGTTATTTCTCTAATGATGGTAATGGGGAAATTCAGGAGACAAGCAATTGCATTTATTACAAAATTTCAACAATGCGGAAAAAAGCCTGACTGTCTCTAAAGGAAGTGCTGAAACAGAGGTTACGATTGCATCTTCTTGTAAAACTGTCTAAAAGCACTCGCTGTTCAAATACCACTAGGGGTCTGCACCTCCATCTGAAACAAGTGGCACAAAGACACAGGACAAACACCTTTCCCCCCCTCCCCTCTTTTTGAAAGAGCGCAGAGGGTGGTGAAGAAAAGGACTTTCTCTCTTCTGAGTTTCTTTAAAACACATTGGGGTTTTGTGGGTTTGTTTTGTTAGTTTTTTTTTTTCTTACAGAGAGAACAAGCAAAAACATTCTGTCTGTGTGTCTGTTTCTCATGAGCAACGAGAGAAGACGCATGCTGAGTTCATGGCCCAACCTGAAGGTCACAGAATCTGTGATTGCATGGATCTGCTTCGCTGAGTCTGGCAGAAACTGCTTGGTTCTTCATTACAGGACTACTGTACTGAATTCTCACATAACTATAATACATCCAGTTTTTCACTTAACAAAATATAATGATTTTTCTTCTAAATTTTACCTGTTTTAACAATTATGGAGTATGGGAGACTTTCCAGACAAGTGACTTTAAAGCAGCATACTGTATAGCTACTCCTTAGTTTGAGGGACGTTCAGGGGGCTGTATGTTAAAGCAGAAGGCCTCTGCCAGTTCACAGGAGGTTATTTTGTCCCCTGATCCTTTCCACCAGTGTGACAGACCCACACAGAGAATGTCCCTGGTGGCTCATGGAGAGTCTCGTGGGAGGTTAAATGGGTGGGAGTTAGGCTCTTTACTCCCGGAGTATCCCCAGGAGAAATCACCCTCGAATTTATGCTGCTATTTTGGGGTGAGTTGTTTGCAATGGAAAGAGGCATTTACTCTGTACTTTTGTGCTCTATTGTAGACATAAAAGGAAGCACCAAACTCCCACTGCCTATTGGCAAACTGGATAGAAATATCGAAGGGGAAGTCCACGATGCTTGTCTTTTTTTTTCCCTCCCTTCAAAATCATTGCTTCATAGCCCAAACAAACAAATGGACTTTAGGGAGACAGCCAGTGATTTACCCAAGACTGAAAGCACAATTCTCCCCATTGGGCTCGCAGCAAAGACCCCCAAACCGATGTGGATTTCTTAGTGGTGCCCTACGGTGCCAGGAGACTCACCTTTGAACTCCCTGCTTTCTGGAGGCTCACCCTTGAAGAAACACACTGTCCTTCCTACACCTTTTCCAGATTAGATTTTAGCAAGAAAAAACAATTTGCAGTCTTTGCTCTCCTGTACCGCCAAGGGTTTTAAATGAAAACATTATGCCAAGGCCTTTTTGTGTGACAGACTTGGAGCTACGTAATATAAACAAATAACTATTGCTGTACCCTGAAAACTCCGCAGCTCTAAGCTGGCTCAATCCTGCCATTCCCCACTGAGACCAGTGCTCTTCGCTCTTCTTGGCACACACAGAGATGCACTGGAAGGGTGTTACTCACAGGTCTATGCCTGTGACAGCTGAAAAGGATGACAAAACTTCCGGGGGTTGCAGCAGGGCAGCGCAAAACACTTAACACCCTGTGAAATTATATTATATATGGCCACAGGGCAACCATGGGAGTGGGAGATAAGAACCGTTCCTAAGGCTGTGACTATCCACCCTGATGGTTCGAAAAGGAAAAGGAAGAAAATTATTATATTGTGGGGGAAGAGCAGAGTGAATCCGGGTAGATAAAGTGCAGGCACAGAAAATCCTTTGGACTCTGACAAGCAGATGCCAGGGAACCAGACCCTGCAAGGCGAGCTGGAGTAAGTGTGTATTTACTGCCCTGTTGTCCCAATTCACAGCTGGTTTATTAGCTTTTATCAGCTGGCTTAAGCCAGCAGAGTAGAGGTACAGGCATCTGTACACAGAGGGAGAAAGAAGGAGGTAATGTAAACCACCACAGCTGAGACTGAGTCAGAGACCTATGGACCTTGACAGCCATGATGGAGAATGGATCTGGGTTTAAAGCCTCCTCTCATCTGCGTAAAGCAGAAATGCAGGCTAAAGGACAGTGCTGGGGACAGAGAGCAGTCACATGCAGGCTTTCTCGTGGATCTGCACACAGAGAAGTTAAATGCTTTAAAATAACTGGGGATTAAACCACCCCCAAGTCCCCACCTCCCTTTTTCTCCCCAGGCTTACCTCCCCCGCTGGTTTGCTACCACAGAAAGCCACCGCTTTCACAGGGTGGGAACACATGTGCCCTTGTGCTGTAGTCAGTGGTTGCCCAGACTCTTGCACAAAAGAGACTTTCATAGAATCATAGAATGATTGGAGTTAGAAGGGACCTTAAAGATCCCCTCTGCTCTGCACTGGTGAGGCCATAACTGGAATACTGCACCCAGTTCTGGACTCCCCAGTTCAAGAGAGGCAGGGAACTACTGGAGAGAGTCCAGTGTAGGGCAAGAAAGGTCATTAAATGATTGGAGCATCTCTCTGATGAGGAAAGGCTGAGACAGTTGAGACCCTTCAGCCTGGAGAAGAGAAGGCTGAGGGGAGACCTTAGTAATGCTCACAAGTATCTGAAGGGTGGGTTGAAGGAGGATGGAGCCGGACTCTTCTCAGTGGTTCCCAGTGACAGGATGAGGGGCAACAAGCACAAGCTGGAACATGGGAAGTTCCATTCAAAGATGAGGAGAAACTTCTTTGGGGTGAGGGTGGCAGAGCCCTGGCAGAAGCTGCCCAGGGAGGGTGTGGAGTCCCCTTCTCTGGAGACCTTCAAGCCCCACCTGGATGCAGCCCTGAGTGATGTGCTCTGGGAAATCCTGCTTTAGCAGGGATGTTGGGCTGGATGATCTCTAGAGGTCCCTTCCAACTCCAGCAATTCTGTGATTCCATGATCATCGAGTTCCAATCCCACTGCCATGGGCAGGGGCAACTCCCACTGGACCAGGTTACTCAAACCTTTGCTTAGACATTTGGTAACACCAAGCTTTTCTGTGTTTGATGCTGTACCCCTGCTGTTTATATCAGTTCTGGGCTTTCTAGGAAAAAGCAACAGGAGATAGCAAAAGGCCCAGCGTGCTGAGAGACATTCTGTCTCTTC
Organism: Nycticryphes semicollaris; assembly: GCA_013400055.1. Lineage (NCBI taxonomy): Eukaryota > Metazoa > Chordata > Aves > Charadriiformes > Rostratulidae > Nycticryphes > Nycticryphes semicollaris. Next base: position 370,605 of record VXBJ01004678.1, on the reverse strand, counting down.
TCCCGCTCTGCGAGATAAGATTTCAGCACGGGAAAGGGTTTAGCGTGGAGCTGATTAACTCCAGCAACAAGTCTGGGAAGGGTAACTTGTAGGCTTCTGAGGAGAAACTGTATTTTTTTTGGGGGGGTGGGAGACGAGCTGAAAGACTTTCACTTTTCCAAAGCTCTCATAATGCTGGGGAGGCTCAGTTGGCACAAAACTGAGCCTGGCTATAACAGCAGGGTGGAAGATGACAGGAGAGATGTTCAAAACTGGCCACATCCATCCATGTGGCTTTGGTTCTGGCCAGGAGCTGAGGCAGCTGCTCCTTCGTGCATTGACAGGGTCAGACCTTCAGTTCAACAGTATTGACTAAACAGTGGGAGTGAAATAATCTCTTCCTCTCTCCCGGAACCCCTGGAAAATGCACTTAGTTCACTCACGTTCATTCTTCAGTCCCAACAACTCTACGCAGCGCTACGGGCTCGGGAAAGAGTGGCNACAACTCCCTGAAAGGAGGTTACAGAGAGGTGGGTGTTGGCCTCTTCTCCCAAGGGAATAATGACAGGAGCAGAGGAAATGGTCTGAAGTTGTGGCAGGGGAGGTTCAGATTAGATATTAGGAAGAATGACTTTGCTGAAAGAGTGGTCAGGCACTGGAACAGCCTGCCCAGGGAGGTGGTGGAGTCACCATCCCTGGAGGTATTTCAGAAACAAGTAGATGTGGCACTTCAGGGCATGATCTAGTGGCCAAGATTGTAGGGAGTGGGTTGTGGTTTTGTATGGTTGTATTTGGTGATCTCAGAGGTCCTTTCCAACCATAACAATCCTGTGATTCTGTGTTTCAGCTGTTTTTTGTCTCCTGTGGCTACATTTAGCAGAGACACTTTCGGGTACACTTGGAAACCTGTTGAGTGAAGGTGTTTGAAAGATCCTTATAGCTCTTGTCACCTAGCGCGGGTGACACAAACCCACCTAGAGGAGCAGACTGGGTGAGATGATGGCCCTGGCTCCATGTGAGGGCTAGGGGGATCCAGGTTGGCTGATGCTGGCACATGCATGACACTGAAATGCAATTTTCTCCACAGGGCTGAGAATCTCTGAGACGGCTTTGAAGACTTGTACTCACTTCACCTGGATGATAGGCTTTGACTATCTTTCCTTTTTTTTTTACTCAAAAAAAAAAGGGGGGGGGAATTTTTTCTAGGTCAAACACAGCCAAAAGGTCAGCTGGGGTGTTAGTGCAGGTAGAAAGTTGATGAAGCTGCCCTTGCATCCCCCAGGTCTGAATTGACCTCTGGTAGAAAGTGCTCACCTTTCAGTCTGTTCCTGCTTCATCATGGAGCCATATCTGTAAGAAAACAGTTTTGTTTGGGTAGCAAGTTCTGTTAACAAGATTGTGGTGGAGGACCATAGGACATTTTCTTTCCCTTTGATATTTGTAACTATTGAGCATGGCACCTATAGGCTGTAAAATAGTAATAGTACTGTTGAGTATGTGTCAAAAAGCCGGCCTGAGGTTTCTCACCACAGACTATGTAGCCTCAAAAACTCAACCAGATGTGCTTGGCCAGCACCTGCTGTTGATGTTGTTGTTGGTACAGACCCGAGCCAGTCAAACTTGCAGAGAGATGGTTTGCAACTGGACAAGGGCTTCAGATGCTTGAACAAAGAGCCCCATCTCCGGTTACGGTAATCAGGCGTCTCCCCTCAGATCTGCCATGTTCAAAGCCCCGAGAGTCCTGGACTTTCCCAGCAAATTCCTCTGGAATGTAAATAGTCTTCAGATCCCTCACCAGGTGCCAGCAGGCTTCTTGGGGTTAGCTGAAGGGGAAGTCCTCATGACATACTCAAACTAAATAATAATAGTCATAATAATAATAATGATGATGATGATGATGATTAAAGTGTTTTGGGGTTTTTGTTGGGTTTTTTTTTTTCCTCAAGGGAGGATGCTAGTTTGGGAAGAAGCAGCAGCTGTCACTAGAGAATGTTATTCAGAAAACAGGATTTGCTGGATATCAGTAAGGTGTCTGGCCGGCAATGCACTGCCAAAGGCCAAAGCACAAGAATGTTTCCTTTGGCTTGAAGAGGAAATATTGAAAAAGAGGTTTTAAATAAAGATCCTGGCACTGCAGATAAAAAGCACCTTGGACAACATTTGTATGCACTCTGGAGATATTAAAAATGGAAGTTTAGCTCTTTTTTGACCTCATGGACAGACAAGGGGACTCTCAACCTCTGGGCTCTGGTCTTGGTTCTGGCACTGCCTTCACAGATAACCTTGAGGTAAGTTGTTTCATCTTTTGTGCTTCAGTTTCCCCCGGCACAAACCCAAGACATCTGCCACAGGCCTCCTTCACAAAGCAGGCTGCAGGAAGAGCCATACATGATTATATTGACTGGTGTTCTCAGGCTCTGTCATGAAAATGTGATTACTGGCACTGTCTCTGAGAGATAGGATGACACTCTGGGGTGATAAGTAGCAGGGACAGGACTTAGGGAGGGAGTCCTTACCAGCTTGGGTTCCTGTGCCCCCATGAGGGTAACAGGAGAGCTGTCTGAAAGGTACATTAGCTGGTGCTAAAATAGCCCTTGGGAAATTATTTTAATTTCTTTATTCTAAATCTCATCAAACCTCTGTGTCTTTAAGTCATTTCTGTGTTGTTCATCTCTTCCTTTTTTCATTTTCTTGCCCCCTCTGAGTGTTTCCTGTGGGCCTCTTGGCTGCTTCTGCCCTCACCTCTCCCCTCTGCACCAACTTCTCCTTTTTCCAATCTTTTGCAGTTTGCTCCTCCTTCTGCCAGCAGCCCCTCTGAGACAGATGTCAGATTCACAGCAGTCCGTGTTCACTCTGACCAGGTGGCTGAGAGTCCTCAACACTGGCACATCCCTTGGTGGGGAGTATCCAGGCAGCCTGGGATTGATGAGGCAGCAGATGACAGCCCCACAGCAGAGCACTTTGGCCAAACATGACCCCTCATCAGTAAAGCATCCCTGGTGAGGAACTGGGGATGATCTAAGCCCCACTGAAATGCTGTGACCCACGCAGGACCACCTGACAGTAACAGGCTCCTTACTACTCCTGCCACCACCAGGGAGTCAGAGGGATGTCCTGGACAGCTGAGACCCTGGTCTGGGGGACAGGAGGGACTGCAGCCTGGTGACACCAGGAGACCTGTCCCAGGTACCCACCCGGGTAAAGCAGGGAAGGCACCAGGAAATCACCCAGGCTGTGCCAAGGGCATCGCCGCTCTCTTGGGATGGCTGTGCCACTGGTCCTTCTCACTGCAGAGCGGCCAGCGTGCTCTTTGGCTGCCAGTGCTGGCATCCACCTGAACGGGGCAGCACCAGGTGGCTCTGAAAATGCTATCCCCCATTTTGCTTTTTTTTTTTTTTTTTTTTTTTTTTAATCTTATGTTAGCAAAAAAGTTCTTTGCTGCCAAAGAAAAACACTAACAAGAGAAAAGCGGGCATGAAGGGACACAGCAGGAAGCACGTGGCAAAACACAAAGGGCCTTGACACACACTTTCTATTTTTGAAGTGGCTTAGGATAGTCCTGAAAAAAAAAGGACCTCATTGTTATGAAATGTCTCCTCACTCTCCTTAAAAACATCCTGATTTTATGGGCAGCAGAGCAGGCCGGCCCATTGGCACCTAACAATGATATGTCATTTGCTGATCCCAGATATATCCTGGCCCCAGGAATACAGATGGAGTGCCAAGACCAGAGACTATCCCTAAGTGAAGCTCTTTCTGCCTGCACTACGGAGAGCATTTCCTTTCCTAGAACACAGGCAACTGAAGCAAAAGCTTCTAGTCAAGTGGAGAACGGTATTTTTATATATTTAGAATCATAATTGCAGGAGCTGAAGGAAAGAAAATAATATCAGCGTTGAGTTCCATCCAAGAGATGCATCAGTTATTTAACTGATAAGTACATGCAGAAAGATCAAAGTCTCCTTCTGTGATGAATAACCATGATTCACACAGCTGGGAGGTGCAAAGAAATTGCTCTAGCTAGCTAGCTGCCACTTGTTAGCCAGAAAGAAAACATTTTCTTACGCTTACTTTAAGGTATCCCTTTTGTTCCACAGATTTTTAAAGTACTACCCCATAGCAATCAAATGGCAGGTGAAGTAGGAAGAGGAACAGTGTGTTCTTGACAGAAGAAACAAGTCGCAGTTCTCTCCCACCGCCAGAAAGGGAAGTCAGCACAGCTGGAATGGCAAATAGCACTGGGGGGAAATCACCTCTTCGTTTTCACCTCCCCCTTCTCCACATCCTATGGTGGCAGGTCCGTGGGTGATGAGGTTGCAGGCCCAGGGCCGAAAAAAGACCCACATGGGCTTTCCAGCTCATTTTGAAGTGTCAAGTGTTTGGAAAAGCAAAGTGAGGTGAACTCTGCCTCTGCACTGTCCAAGAGTAAAATCCTTTGGTGTTTACAAGCTGCCCCAACAGCTCAGAGCTTCCATTTCTCTGTTGACTTTTGTGTCTGAGGGATTTTCTGAAATCTAGAGAAGCCTCCAGCAGCAGTCACTGGGGCATAATGGCCACTGGTGGCCCAGGAGCACCCAATCCCTTGTCTGAAAAAAAGCTGTCCAGGTAAATAAGCACGACCCCAGAAAACCAGACCACTCTGCCTTCCAGCATCCCAGGACAAGACGGAGATGTATTGGGGGTGACCATGTCTTGGCCATTTTGCCAGCAAGTCCATTGCCCACTCAGGGAAGGAGCTGGGGCTCCCTCCCTCCTCTCCACAGCCTGCTTCCCAGGTATGCCATGTCCTTCACAAGTGCCCTAGAGCTCCTCTCCTTCTCACTACTCCACCTCCGCACTCCTTTCTCCCTCACCTTTCTCAGGGCCCCATAGTGAACCTTTGCGTCCCTTTCTCTATCTCCTGGGTGCCCTGTTCCACTTCTCTGCTCCCCACCAGCCCCGCTGTGCCCCCAGCCCAGCACTGAGTTTTCCTCTCTCCCCTCTCTGCCCTTCTCGTCCTGTGGAAGATGAGCAGGGAAGCTGAGCAGGGCTGTGCTTTGGATACCTCTGTGCTGGGAAACAGCCAAGCTATGGATGCACAGCCTTTGCAGCTCCAAGCAACAGAGGGAAACCTGAAGCTCTGACAAAGAAATGTTAGGGCTTTTAATGTGTCTGCCAGACCCTCTGCTTGCTGCAAATTTAATTCCCTTCCACGGGCAACGTGTCCCACTCAGCACCCACAGCACTGCCCTGATCCAGAAGTGGCACTGGCTTCTTCTGTATCTCCCAGCAGAGAGCCTGGGTCTGGCTCAGACCACCAGCTGGGGAAAGACTCTAATTTTTCCTGTGCCTCTGAATTGAAGAATAAAGTAACCCTGAGCCTGCGATGCCCCATGTCACCGCACAGGGTCTCTGGACGCCTGAGCAGCCTGGGAACCAGCAGTTTCTTATTGCTCTCCCAGATGAACCCACAGAAATGAACTATTGTGCAGTCAAGGCAGCAAAAGCTGTGTTTTCACCACATGATCTTGGTGCTCAGCTCTGCTAGCTCAGTTTGGTAGCAGGTCAATATCAACCTCAGGTGTTTCTGAGAAATGAAATGACGGTCCAGCAGAGGGTAGAAACTGCCTCTCTGCCCCACAACCCTTCCCGCAGCTGGTGGGCACAAAGAAGCATACCAAAGAAGGAAAGTTTCCTGGGACTTAGAATCATAGAATAGTTAGAGTTGGAAGGGGCCTTAAAGATCATCCCGTTCCAAGCCCCTTCCCATGACAGGGACACCTCCCACCAGACCAGGTTGCTCCAAGCCCCATCCAGCCTGGCCTTGAACATCTCCAGGGATGGGGCAGCCACAGCTTCTCTGGGCAACCTCTTCCCGTGTCTCACCACCCTCACAGCAAAGAATTTCTTCCTAAAATCTAATATAAATCTCCCCTCTTTCAGTTTAAAACCATTGCCCCTTGTTCAATCACACCACTCCCCAAGAAAGAGTCTCTCCCCAGCTCTCCTGTAGGCTCCCTTCAGCTACTGGAAGGGGCTTGAAGGTCTCCCCTTGAACCTTCTCTTCTCCAGGCTGTAGCTACCCTAACTCTCTCAGCCTGTCCTCATAAAGAGGTGCTCCATCCCTCTGATCATTTTCATGGCCCTCCACTGGACCCATTCCAACAGGTTCCTGTCCTTCCTGTGCTGAGGACTCCAGGGCTGGATGCAGTACTCCACATGGGGTCTCATCGGAGTGGAGCAGAGGGGTAGAATCCCCTCCCTGGACCTGCTGGCCAGGCATGGTTTGACGCAACCCAGGATGTGCTTGGCTTTCTGGGCTGCCAACGCATGTTGCTGGATCATGTTGAGCTTCTTGTCCACCAGCAGCCCCAAGTCCTTCCCCTCAGGGCTTCTCTCAATGCATCCTCCTCCCATCCTGTATTTGTGCTTGGGATTGCCACATCCCAGGTGCAGGACCCTGCACTTGGCTTGGTTGAACTTCATGAGGTTTGCACGATTCCACCTGTCAAGCCTGTCTAGATCCCTCTGGATGGCATCCCTTCCCTCCAGCATGTTGACCACATCACACAGCTTGGTGTTGTCGTCAAACTTGCTGAGGGTACATTCTATCTCACTGTCTTCTTTCAGTGGGGGTCCCAGCTTCTCCTTGAATTAAGAGGCACATGTGAAAACACAGGTTAAAGCGGAAGAGGACAAGAATGTGCAATACACAATGAAGATTAAAAGATGATGGGAGGTGAGAGCAGGGCAGGGCAGTGGGAAAGGAAACTACAATGTAATGGCCACGTTTTCATTCATGACCTGAGCCATGCCTGGGACAACTGAACACCAGGCCTGAGCTGCTTTGGCCTCCACAGCCCATAAATAAACCTGTTTATGTGGTGTTTATTTTACCCTGGATTACACAGTCTCTGTGTGGCTCCCCTGCTCTTACCCATGCTGCAAACAAGATGGAGGATTACTGATATCATCAATTTTCAGGCACCTAAGTAACGTGGCCACCCGAAGGTGGGAGATGAGCCCCCCTACATAGTTGGAGAAAAGGCTACGCTAAGCCTTAGGTCCCATTTTCTCCCCCTAAGCAGGCAGCCAGCCCCCCATTTTGGGCTCCGACCTCAGTCTGGATAACGTCAATATCCCTACCTGTGCCTCACACCACCAGGGTGTACACACATGGTGTCTACACTAGTGGAGAAAAGAAGAAAGTATCTCCTTTGCTTTCCTTCAGTTTTCTTCTATATTTCTTTATTGCCACTGGGCAGCTTTCCTTTTCCTTGTACACCATCTGCTCATACCCTGCTAGAGGCACGCAAGTATGGCCAGATGCCTTCATTCTGCCATTACCAGTCTTGAGTGAGTTGTTCCCTAATGTTGTGTGGGTACAGGCCACAGCAGCTCAACCACCTAACCCAAGAGAGATGTTGCCAAGAACATGCATGGGTTCTTCATGGACTCAGAAGGGGTCTTGCAGACCTCTGCCAGTGTGCCTGCTACGTTGCATGGCACCACCAGTGTATCAGGAGGAACAGGGTCGGCTCCTGGGTGCAGAAAACAGACAAGTGCATGGACTGTGGGGTGCAGATTTTGGAAGGAAAGAGACTCAGTATGTGAGAGTCCTGCTAGGAGGGACTTCTTGCATGCAGAAGCAGAGTGAATCATAGAATCATCATAGAATCACAGAATAGTCCAGGCTGGAAAGAACCTCTAGGGTCATTTAGTCTGACCTCACCGCAGTCATCAAGGACACCCCCAATGAGACCAGAAGCTGTGAGGTGATGTGGGAAGACATCCCCAGAAGATCAGTGCTATCTGACACTGATCAGAGTTAAACTTACAGCTTTCAGGCCCAATTTTTTCATACCCAAGTGGCTGTTTCTGGGTGAGGTTTTCTTAGGAGCATGGAGGGAACTGCAGCCAAAACCCTTCGCAAGAGTGAGATTGGGGAGCAAACACTGTTTAGCCCAGAATCTTGGCAGACACCTGATTTTGGCAAAGCTCTAGTGCTCCAACATGCTGGAGCAGGGCTTCACATTTAGCAGGCAGATGGCTTTCAGAGGAGGGAGTTTTGCTGTTCTTGGAACAATCTGCCCAAATTTGGTCAAGATATAGAAGCTTTTGGAGAAATTTCAGTTTACATGTCCTCAGGAAAAAGTTCACTGGGTCTTCCCCAAGGACAGTTTACACTGAGCATGTTTAGTACCAGAACTTCAGGAAGATCCCTGCTCAAGGCTGATGCGGAAAGCTACCAGATGTATGCACCAGAGCTGAGAGTAATGGTGCTCACCCTTCTGGGGAGACCTGGCTCATTCTCCAAGGCCCAGGAGTCATGGAGAAGGCAGATGCCTACCTAAAAGCAGATGGACCAGGCACCAAAAGTAGGCAGGGAGATGGGTGGAACAGGTAGGGATAAAAGCCTGGGAGTCAGGACCAGAGGATCTGACTGGGACCATGTGCAATACGTGTCACTCCTCTTATGCTGAAGGCTGAGACAGTATTAATTAGGGTGCTGCAGGCTTTTTATGTAACTGTCAATTGATTCTGTGTCTGCCTCTCCTTCCCACTTTATCTTCTGTTCCGCATCACCCCCTTCTCCTTCTGTCACTTCCTCTCCCTCTTCCTCAATGCCCTTCCCTCCAACTCTGAGTGGTGTCCTTTCTCTGTCCTTCTCATAACATCAATATTTTGCTGCTGGCCCATGTAATTGCTCACTGTTTATTTCTTTGGCCTCACACTGTCCTTCCAGGCCAGTCCAGCCCTCTTACATGCCACATCTGACATTTAGGGCTCTAGCATTGCTCTCTCTTGCCTTCACCCACCACTAGTTACTGATCCATGTTACCTGTCAGGTGGCCTCTTCCCCACTCTGCCCCTCAGCTTTCAGTCCATCAGCACAGATGGCAATTCAGATGTTCTTCCCTGCTCTCAGCTCTCCCTCCCTGATTCTTGAAGTTACCAGTTCTCCCTAACCCACCAGGGACCCCCCTACACCTTCTCCCATGACAAGCTCTCTCCTGGCTCACCCCAGCCCCTGGTTTGTTATTCACTTCTGACCCTCCCAAGAGTGGTCCTCTGGGGCTGAGGGCCACTTCCAGTGAGTCTACGACCAGGTTGATTTTATTTGCCTGCTCTTCCTTATACTTACTGAAGCATTTCTGCATCTCTAACTTCATTTGTTCTTGCTCCTGCCTCTCCACCATCACAGAGACAGTCTTTTTCTCATGGAAAAGTTCTTTTCTGCCTTCCTGTCCCCTCTCACCTAGTAATTTTCTCCAGGGACCCCAGCCTATCTCTTCATCTCCCTTCATCACCTCTTCTGCAGCTCCTCAGGTTGGCATTACACAGGGAAATGGAGCCAGTCTTGCCTCTCAGGGTTGTGGGAGGGGACCCTTGTGTTTCCCCATCTTTTCCAGCCCCTGACGTTCCCTCATCGAGTCCCAGGAGGTGCCAGCCCACTCAGTATTTCTTTGGGCCAATTCAACTCACTAACCCTGCAGAAAATGTCCTTCCAAGGCTTTTAGCTGGTTTGGTTTTGGTTTTGGTTTTGGTTGGGTTTTTTTTCTGCAGTGTTTTATTGGGCTGAATAGTGAATTGAAAGCCAGTGGGGCAGCATCTGAGCAAGGAAAGAAGGGAGACAGTGGGTGGAGGAGCAGGACCTTCCTCTTCAAGGGGCCACAAGCTGTGAGATTGGCTCAAACCACTGACTATAACTTCACCCTCACTTTCCTCTGGCTCTTTCCTTCGAAATACAAATGTGTCTCTCTCTGAAAGAACAACAGCCTTGATTTCTCTTGCTTTTCCAGGGAAAACCTCCAGATTCTTTCCCTTCAAGTTCACTGGCAAATGGGTTTTACATTATCTCCGGTCTAGAGTCTCCAAACCGTATTTTTCAGATGCTCAAAAGCGCTACAGGAGGAATTGTATCTTGTAGTATTGTAGTACTAAGGAGAATCAACTGCTTATTTCATTCCGGGGAGAAAACCTGAGTAAAAAGCAATTTATACTGACATAATTGAAACTATGCTAGTGCTTTTTGTGGCATAAACATATTAGGAAAAAAAAAAACCCCACATATTTCTAATTGACATAATAACGTTAGAAAGATTTTACATGGCTACAGATTTATTTGCCTCAGTCGTTTCTACCTGTGGTTCTGGATATTTATTTTGGTTTGTTGTACCAAATGCCAAAATGCTCTGTCACTGGCCACAGTGCACACCCCAGTACTTGGGTGGCAGGGCTGGCCACCATCAGCACCTACATGAGCCCAGGTTTGGAACCCAAGTCCTCCCTGCTGGTCCCTGGGGCAGTGCCTTGTAGAGCATTTTTGCAGGGAAGTGTAGGATTTCTATAGAGCAGCAGAATATTGTCAGTTTGAGTATGTGCCCAGCACTTCTTCTGTCCTACATTTGCTTCCCATACATTTCACATTGCTTAAAATAAACCTTTTTTGTTTCCAAAATCTGTCATTAATGCAGATTATGCTTGGTTCAGCAGATTTTGCATATCAGGCAGAGCAAGCACAGGGGCTTCTTGCGAGTCCATCATTTTAAGTAAAGGGAACGTATACGTGTGGTCTCAACAAGGTACTTTAGTAGCAATTTCAAATACCTCTAGTAGAAATTTTAAGGACTCTTGAAGGTGATGAAGTCCTACTGAAGGCAGGCACTGACCGTTGCTCCAGAGCCTGTTGATACACTGCAGCTTGCAGAGATGGCCCCTACGGAGCTTATTATGAACTGCCACACTAGGATAGATGAAGCAGAGTGAATTTTCCTCAAGATGCCAGAAAAAGAACTAAGGAGCACCTTCCAGAAAACAATGCAGAGGTGACACAGGCGAAAAGAGTATTTTGGCAGATTCAAACAAGATACTTTGCAAGAAGAGCAGGAGAAAAGCCCACACATTTAAAAAGAAATAAGACAGGATTGCATTGCAGCTGGTTCCCTCCTTGCTTACATTTGCCTTAGGGCCAGCCCTGTTGTGTTTCAAAGACATCCTGCATCTCCACAAGCTTTTTGTGTTCATTTCATCTCAGCATCTCAACCTTCCTTGTCTTCATTGTTGCTCCTCCTCCTTCTCTTCAGAGATTGCTCCCTTGGTTCACGTTGGTTTTTTTTGCAATGACAACAAGGGTGGAGGCTAGTTCCAAACCCCCGTTTCCACCCTCACTTAAAATAAGTGCTCCCTGGATCACTGAATCATAGAAGAGAATCATAGAATGGTTAGAGGTGGAAGGGACCTCAAAGATCATCCCGTTCCAAGCCCCTTCCCATGGGCAGGGACACCTCCCACCAGACCAGGTTGCTCCAAGCCCCATCCAGCCTGGCCTTGAACATCTCCAGGGATGGGGCAGCCACAGCTTCTCTGGGCAACCTCTTCCCGTGTCTCACCACCCTCACAGCAAAGAATTTCTTCCTAAAATCTAATATAAATCTCCCCTCTTTCAGTTTAAAACCATTGCCCCTTGTTCAATCACACCACTCCCCAAGAAAGAGTCTCTCTCCAGCTCTCTTGTAGGCTCCCTTCAGGTACTGGAAGGGGCTTGAAGGTCTCCCCTTGAACCTTCTCTTCTCCAGGCTGTAGCTACCCTAACTCTCTCAGCCTATCCTCATAAAGAGGTGCTCCATCCCTCTGATCATTTTCATGGCCCTCCACTGGACCCATTCCAACAGGTTCCTGTCCTTCCTGTGCTGAGGACTCCAGGGCTGGACGCAGTACTCCACATGGGGTCTCATCAGAGTGGAGCAGAGGGGTAGAATCCCCTCCCTGGACCTGCTGGCCAGGCATGGTTTGACGCAACCCAGGATGTGCTTGGCTTTCTATGCTCCCTCAGCTGTTTCTTTCTTCAGGCTGAGGATTCTGAGGACATCCTTCCTGGTCTGGGAAGGGAGAGAAGCTTCAGGTAGTGGAGTCCCTTTATTTGCCTTCCCGGGAAATTGGGCAACAAAGAGAGAGGTTTCCAAAACTGTTGGTAGGTTATAAAGAGGGATTTAAGAGGACAAGGAAGTATGGGCAGGTGAAAGCTGTGACCAGAGCAATCACAGAACCAGAGAAATTGGATGACCAGACTGTGACTGGACAACTGTTGGGACAGACGTCAGTCATGTCATCTCTGCCCTGGCGCTGTTCTGACAGCTAGAGAGGAAGGCGCAATTGGTTCTTTCCTGGGTGGTTTTCCATCAGCTGGCAGAAAGGTATCCTCTTTCTAGCATTAATAAAAAGTAAAAGTATGCACAAAGTAGAAATCCTTGTGTAAATATGTTTTTTCCCAGTTTACAGTGCGGTGGGTTCAGTTTACACAAGCTTCTCTTGTGACATTAGATGAAAGCCCTAAAGAGCAGCTGTGGCAGTACCCAGACACAGCTGGAGCCAGAGACGCTGGTCCATGGCCCAAGGCCCAATTCTCAAATCTAAGTCTTTAAACCACATTTTTTTTTTGCCTTTTTTTTCTGTTACATCCCAGTTAGGACATTGTCCTTACTGGCAAGCTTATTGCAAGGTGAATCCCCATGGACTCTATTCTTCCCGACTCACCCCAGGAAAGATAAAGCACAAATCTGTCTGTCAATCCTTCCCAAAGCTGGGACCCTTAACTGTGTTTCTTAGATTTATTTCTGAGTATCTACTGGCATCTGAAAGTGCCTCTGGAGGCAAGTGACTGCCTTTTGGTGCTTTCTCACTTGAAATTGGCAGTCCCTGTTTGTTCAGATTTCTTTGTCAAAGGGCACATTACCAAAATTCCCCTCTGAGCCCAAGTAGCCCAAAATTCCCCAGCAGCCCAAGGCATGGATTGTTAGCTGAAGATGGTTACCCACGTGGATGAGGTGCCTCGTGGCCTTATTTACACTGACACCAACCAGGTTTCTTGCCTCCCACCTGGAAACTGAGGAAGGTTTGTCTAACCAGGGCCAGCCTGACTCTCAAGATAAGTCAAGAGGACCCTGCTGAAGGTGTGAACTCCGTTTCTACAAGTAAAAGCACGCTTGGTGCCTCCTGGAAGGGTGGGGTGCCACTAAGGTGCTTTGGTTTCTGTGGACGAGTTTGCAGTTGAAGTTGAGTAATCCCAGTTTTCCCCCTTGTCCCTGGCAGGTGGGCCAGCAATGGCCAAATTCCCCGGTCCTCCCCGCTGCATCCTGACGCTTCCTGGTGCCCAGCGGCTACCAGACACCTACCACATACTGCAACCACTGCGAGCTGAGAGGAGGGGAAATTCCAGGAGCAATTGTGGGAGAGAGCAGGACTGGGCACGCAGCTGGGTCCCAGGACAACCCTGCTTGGCTCATTTCCTCCTGTGACTGAAGACTGGGGGTTGCACTTCAAAGTGGGTAGCTTGGTTCTTGTGGATCTGGCAGTCTCCAGATACTGTATTCTCCTTCTGACAGATCTGTGGGTGGCTCCAGCTCAATGTCTGGTCAACTGGTCATGAGGTGTGACCCTGGGAAAGCAATAGGAAGGTCGGGGAAAAGTGAGACCTCCCCTTTCAGCAGCATCCCATGCAGTGACACTGCAGTTGGAGTAACGTAAAATTGGTTCTGAGCCTCAGCAAAATGACAACCTCTCTTTCATCCCCAAGTCAATGACAATTGGGGTCATGGTGCCATTTCCAGTAAGTTTTCTAGATCTTGCCCTTTGCTGGTGAGATAAGATCACCAGCACATATGACGAAATGGGTGAGAGAGGATGCTGTTCTGGCTATGCCATCATAACCTCATCTAGCCTGTGAGCTCACACAGTACCCACCATGACTCCCAGCTCATCCACGCTGGAGAAGCACCAATTCCTTTACAAGTCGTTTTGGGATAAAGCAGTTGGTTCCATCTGCAACAAACCCAGGTTCAGTGGAGAGAACTGTTCATGCCCCAGGGTGACCTGAGAAGGTGGTGTGGTCAATCTGCATGGAGTTTGTCTTCTTTCACTCCATATCATGCTCCAGCACTGTCCCACACAGGTATCCCTGGGCATCAGCTTCCCCATGACTTCACTCCACATGATGTGACATGCAACAACCTAGAAGTACCCTCAACTTCACAGTATAAAAGTGCCTCTGCAGTGGGCTGTGTCCCAGCTCACTCATTGCTTCAGACACTTTGAACTGAGAACACAACAGAAGAAACATTGCTGAGGTCCTAAAGCCCCAGCTGGGCTGCATGGAGCTCAGAGGATGGCTGGGACAAGCCCCCTGTCACCTGCATGTGGTCACTGTGCCCCAGCCCTGGGCAGTATGAGCACAGGCACTGGCACCAGCTGGCTGGGGCAGCGATCATGCATGCATTGGCAAAAATATATTTGGCAGAGCATCATGGCTCACCATGTCCCCAGTGTTTTTTACTTCTCTTTAGGAGACAGAGGAGGAGTTGACCATATTTCCTGATATCACAGCTACAGCACTGCTGCCTTCCAAATATAATTGCTTCTTATATGGTTATTACAGAATCACAGAATGATATGGGGTTGGAAGGAACCTCTGGAGATCATCTAGACCAATCCCCTGCCAAAGCAGGTCCACCCAGAGCAGGTTGCACAGGAACATGTCCAGGTGGGTTTGGAATGTCTCCAGAGATGGAGACTCCACCACCTCTCTGGGCAGCCTCTTCCAGGGCTCTGCCACCCTCAAAGTGATGGAGTTCCTCTTCATCTTTAGGTGGAACTTCCTATGTTCAAGTTTGTGCCCGTTCCCTCTGGTCCTGTCACTGGACACCACTGAAAAAAGCCTGGCCCCATCCTTCTGACACCCACCCTTTAAGTATTTATAGGTGTTGGTCAGATCCACCCCCCTCAGCCTTCTCTTCTCCAGACTAAAAAGACCCAAGTCTTTCAGCCTTTCCTCATAAGAGAGACATTCTAGTCCCCTAATCATCTTCTTACCTGTAGGAATATTAACTTGCAGTTACTGGCACAACTTAGCTACTGATGAAACGTCCTTTTTACTTTGTTTGCTTTCACAGCTATTTGCTTGCTGTAATTAAGTAACCACAGTGCTACCTTCATTAACAGGGAGAACTTTCTCTTTCAAGATGACTGCCTGGAAGGTAAAGCACCACTTGTGCCAAGGAACACTGTTGGGGGGCACACCTTCCCTTTTTTTCAGTGCTTACCACAGAGAAAAAGGCAGAGCCCGCAATGGAAACATGGTTTTATATGCTTTCTTTTAAAGAAGACGTTCTGCCTTGCAAACAATATTTAATGGTGCTTATTTTAAAGTGCAGCAGAGAGCTCTTCTTTGTGTGGGCAGTACGTCTTCACGAAGAACACGAGGCATTTGCATATACACATCTGATTCAAGAGAAGGTATTGCAAAAGAAAAAAAAAAAAACAAAGGAAAAAAAAAAAGAGTATAATAATTGCCAGCTTTATCTTCCTGATCTCTTTGCTGCTTCTTACATCCTTCTTATTTTCCATCTCCTCTTCATGACTAGGAATGTTCCCCCAGAGTACCATGCTATATAAATGGAGCAGGAAAAATGACTGATGCCACACCATTGATTATAATTAGAGAGGAGACCTTTCTGCTAGCCGAGGGAAGTGCTGTTAACTAGCTGGGGTTTACCAGCTTCCCCGATACAAACCCTGTGCTGAGGCACTGGTTGGATCCCAGCAGTGATGCACCCATGGGCCCCAGTGATGCTTCTACGGGCCCTTTTCTATACATTCATCCCTTTTTGCCTGAGATGAAGGCTCTACAGCTCTTATCCCCTTGTGTGAGAGGGTATGTCAATATGTAGAGCAACCAACCCCGAGGGAGGTACATGCTATGGGGGAAGCCCAGAATCCTTGAAGGCCACTGCAGAATGCTCAGAGTGAGAAGAAGACAAAAATGCTATGGATCATGCAGTCAAAATATCGTAACTGCCAAAATAAACCACAGAACTGACAGTTGCGTAGCTGGGAGAGACGCATGGATTTCCTATCTGTGAAACCACAGCAGGTTCTGCTACAGCACAGGGAAAATTCCCACCAAAAACAAGGAGAGGTTTCCTGCTGTAGGGTCAGAAAAGCATCTGAGGAATTATCTAGGGTGACTCACGGAAAACGTTGCTTTTAACAGACAAAAAGATCAGCACAGCATCACCCCAGCAAGTTCTGGTCTGCAGTAATTTGACACTGCAAACTCATTTCTTGCTCTGTCACACAGCCAAATTCTCCTGCCTGGTTTGGGCAGCACTTCATTTCAGTTAATAGAAGACACTTGTAATTTTTGTGAGTAAGGCTGCAAGTATTTTCTCCTTGAAGTTAAGGCTTTTAGTCTCCAAATGAACCCACTGTCTCCCTGGAGTTAAACTGAGAAGCTGGAATGCGAGCTCCTGTCACACCACAAAAATTGTGCTTGTTTAGAGATATTACAGGCCCTTAAAAAGACACTTTCATTTTCCTGTTTTTTTTTCCCCTCTCTCTTCTTTCAAAAGCCTCTGTTTATCCAGAGGATCAACCAGAAGAGCACAGTCTACTTCTCCAAGCTCATTTGATGATTTTCAGAGGAGATTTGCTTACTTCACGTTCTTCAAACTTTGCACATCCTACTGCTTGGTTCCTGTTATGATTAGTAAAAAAGGGTATAGTTTGGGGAGAAAGTCTCTGTGAGCACGTGTGCGTATCTTCTTCTTAATCGATACCTGTCTCAGAAAATTAAGGAAAACTAAAAACTGCATTTGTTCACAGCAGTGGCTTGACAGCCCTCTGTTAATTCAGAGTCTCGCTGCTTAGATGCCACGTTAAATTCAGAGTTCTGCAGAAGCAGGGGGTTTGCTGCCCCCCTGCAAATGCAGTACGACAACGTGGCAGAGCCCCGCTAGACCAGATGGATGCTAGGCAGAGGGAAGGGTGTCATACCCATGACAGAAAGGGTCCATCAGTGAGACAGAAAGGCAACCACCAAAAGGAAGCAGGAAAGGATAGAAAGGATTTGGAAGGATGGAAAGGAGTGATCCTGAAAGGAAGGGTGAGAAGGAAGTTAAGGGGCCCCAGCTTTGGGCTGTTTATCCAAAAAAAAAAGCCCAGTCAAAACCACAGGGTGCTTTCTGTACCCCCTGCGCTGGCTCCTCTCCGCAAGCTTCCTCCAGGACTTCGTTCAGAGGCTCTGGATCAGTGGCCAGTGATGGAGGCAAAGGGACTATGGCCATCTCCATTTCATCAGACTTCTACAGCTGGTTCCCACATCCCACTGGTGCCCCATGCCCTTGTGTAATATGGCATCATCCTCTCAGAGAGAACATGATGTAGATGCCTCCTTAGGACACCTGGATCTTGTCTGCAACTTGGAGCTCCACATGACAATGGGTGCTCTCACAGGAGCATTTTTGGGCAACAGAGGCTCAGTGATTTGCTGGTGCTCCAGTACACAACCCAGAGCTCCCCTGGGCACACTGACCTGGGAGGAACCACAAGATGGGAGTCCTGCTCCTGCTCCAACCACTCCTTTGGGGGGAGTGGGATAAACATGATAGCACCTCTTTTCCCAGCAAGAGTTACCTGAAAACACATCCCAACACTGCTGAAGTACAGGTGGTGACTGCAACACTCCTGTTCTGTAATCAGAGAATGGAACATCTCTGATCCCATCTCTGATGAAAAGACAGCGTATTTCCCACTCCTGGCTGTGGGGTTGAACCAACATAGCAAAGTTTTTAAAGTCTTTTTTATCCTCTCATTCACAAAAGTGTCTGCATGGGAGTGGGCAGTTTGCTGTCCCTGGTGTGCTCACCTCCGACCAGGGTTCCTCAGGAACATCACCTGAAGGACAGGAGGGAAAGACTATTGAAAAAGAAGCCAGTATCACACTCTTGACCTGAATTTTTGGCACTGGCAGTTTTGAAGCAAATCGAAGAAGTAGCAGGCTACTGGGGGACGTTCAGGGTCCCCTCTTACCAGAGCACTGGTGATGCTCTGGTCCATTCTGTGAGCAAGCCAGGAGTATCAGACACAGTCAGCCACTGGTTCCAGGGAAAGCTATGATGATGCTGGCACTGACGCAGGCACTGGTTCTTGTCTTAAAAGGACAATGTGGAGTGGTAAAACACCATACCTCAACAGGGAGCCACGGGTCTGGGTGCTGAAGGCACTGGCATTCCTGCTATGCGACACACGGCACGTTAGGCAACTGATTCACCAATGTCCTACCAACTTCTGTCTCTTTTCTGGTTGAGCAACCAGGTCTGGTGGGAGGTGTCTCTGCCCACATCAGGGGAGTTGGGCCTTGATGATCTTTAAGGTCCCTTCTAAGCCGAACCATTCTATGATTCCACACATATGCCATAATCCTGCAAGCCAGGAACTTCCCAGCAAGTGAGGAAGGACAAGGGAGGTGGCCATATAGATTAGAGTGAGACTGGTCTGACAGCAACATCTCCTATAACAAGGCCAAGTTTTAGCTGCTGTACAAGAATGAAAAAGGATGGGCAAAATCCTAAATCTCATCAACCCCGTGGGGTTGGACTTTACCTGGAAGGTCTAAAAATAAGGATTTTGGCTGTAGGTGATTTCCATTTCACAATTCTTTCTCTTTCAATTTTCTATTTTGAGAATCAATTCCAGTTACACAGTCTCTGGTTATGACAGTTTAGAGCAGTGAATTTCTTACTCAGAAAGGGGAATTATTCTTTAAATGTGCCCAGTTCTCATCATGGAGAAGTAGGTCCCTTCCCAAAGAGAATTCAGGTTAATAGTCAATCACCCAAATTTTCCTGCAAAGGCCAGGAAACAAAAAAGAAGGAAACAGAAAGTGGAAGAAACTAAAGGCAAGACAAAAGACTCCAAACAAAGCAAAAATTGCTTTTGCTGTGATAGTCTGCCAAGAAGCGTTGAGGTAGCGGAGAACGAAAATGATTATTTGCTGCTTTTCACAATAAAGCTGGTTTTTTCCATCGAAAATGTCGTCCTTGAAAACCTTTATGAATCCCCAGCCACAATTCTGCTATTTTAGATGTGAAATCTCCTGAGGATTTCACACTATGCTAACAACTAAATTTTAATACAAATCCTCTTTTTGCTTTTTTTCTTATTTTCCTCTTGTGATTTTTGATACTGTCTCCAGTTGGGGTAAATACATGGCAGTGAATTATTCAAACCTGATAAATTTTAGTATTTCACTTTTCCTAGGGACAGTGTTAAACTGCATTTGTTTTAATGGTGGGGGTTTTTTTGTTTTTGTTTTTTTTTTTTTTTTTAACCTGCTCTGTATCTTTGCTGCAGGAGGAAAAAGAAAATGAACAATAACCTGATGGTGACCCCACAAAATTCAGTCAGCAAAGTCTGGGCAAGTCATTGAAGATCAATGTACACCAATCAACGCATGTGAAGGTTTTGCTTGGATCACCGTGGCAGCACATTGTTCCTCAGACCCCCTTAAACTGCCCTGGTCTAGATACATACCCTCAGAATTTCTCATCTTCCTCTTCTCCTGCTGT
This sequence comes from Nycticryphes semicollaris, assembly GCA_013400055.1. Lineage (NCBI taxonomy): Eukaryota > Metazoa > Chordata > Aves > Charadriiformes > Rostratulidae > Nycticryphes > Nycticryphes semicollaris. Next base: position 351,244 of record VXBJ01004678.1, on the reverse strand, counting down.
GCCTTTGCCACACGCTCCCCTCTGAATCCTCCACACAGGCCTTGTCCCATGTTCAGCACAAATCTCTCTGCTTGTCCTGACTCTCTTTCCGTTTCCCCTTTTGGGCACTCTTCTGCTCCCAGATCCTTTTGGATGCCTCAGAGCTCTCTGTTGTGGCTCCAACCATGCACCATGTGTCCTACATCGCCCTCCTTCTCCTCTCACCCAGCTGGCATCATCCAGCTCTCCCTATTCCCCAGAATTTTTCAACCATCTTTTCTGTGAAGATGGTTTCTTCTTGTGAAAGAAGGAATTCAACTCTCAGACAGTGTGACTCCCAGACATCTCTGAATTCAGAGTCAGGAAAATGCAGTTTGAAATCCACACGCAGCTTGTCCTTTTCAGAAGAAAACAGACATATTTTCCAGCTCTTCAGGAAGAAGAGAATACAGAGGCTAGAGCTTTGTGGGGACTGAGGGAACTCTAGCCTTTTTGGGTTTTTTGCTTCCTTTTTAGGTCAGTACTGTAAGAAACACTGGTCACATCCATACAGGGAAGTTGTGCTGATTTAACTAAAGTCCATTTTATAATTCCTTTTAAGCCTGACAAGCTCTGGAAAATCCATCAAGAACTTATGAAGATGTTACTGACCTTTCTGGTCCACCAAGAACCAAAGCCAGGAGTTTCCAGTCCTATGAGGGAGTGGGCAGAATGTGACACTTGCCCATATGCCAAAATCCTATCACAGGGCTACTGTCCTCTACACTTTGAGCACCTTAATATGACAAACAGTGACTCCTGGGGAACCAGGGTGCCTAAGGCACAAGCAGGATGTAGATCCACCAGCTCTGCTGAGTGAGAGCAGGCTCTGCTGGAGAAGCAGTGGAGAGAGCTGGCAGGGCTGGAATTTTCAATTGCCCTGTCCAAGCATCACCAGCTCTCAGAGACTCAAACTCCATTTTTACTTGTCTTCTGCTAGGTTTAATCATGGCTTGTACCAGTTTGGCTTGCAATTGTTTAACTGCACATGAAGCCCATGTGCTGCTAAAGGCAATGCTAGTGATAGCAATGTAAAATATCAAGGTAGCTGGTTTGGTTAGTAGATGTCCAGGAGCTTTGCCATGAGACTATCATTATCTCATGGGTAAATTGGTCACAGAAACTCAGGTCTCTGCAAAAAGTCCTACTCAAGACTGTTGGGGTCTTTTAAATTTTTTTATGGTTCTTGGTATATAACGGACCTTTGCATGAACTGCTTTTTGAAGACTCTTGTACACTGCTGATGAAACCAGCCAAAGCAACGTCTTTTACGGTGCAAGTCTACAGAGCATGACAGAAAGAAACTAAAAGGATGAAAAGATTTTCTTCACTGAATGTCAAGGCAACAACACAGCCTTCTGAAAGGAGTGGCAACCAAGAACCTTCAGGGTGAGATGTTGCCATGTGGAATCTCACTGACATCCAGCTGGGAATCACCATCTCAGTAACAGTCCTGCTGGCCGTCTCAAGGAAGACAAGCAGACCTGACAAGAGGACTTTACTATCCTCCTGCCTCCAGTTGCCCTCTCTGCTCCAGAGTTAAGGCACACTCCCAGCCCAGTAGGAGCATATTTTTCCACCTTTCACACCTTTATGCTTGTTTGGGTCTTTCCCAAACTCTGAATATACTAATTTATAAGGAGCATGTACTGGATTAAGTTAAATATTACCTTCCCCTAAGACTTCTCCATAGCTAATGTGCCCACAGTACTTTTCATATCTCTTTTCTTCCAAGAAAGAAACCATATTTAGGTCACAGTAGTTTATCTGCTAGCACTGTACGTTTCCTTAAGAAGAGCTGAAATTGCTGCCTGTTTTTTCAACAGAGCAATAAAGAATAGTTGAGGCTGTGGGTTCACACTTGCTTTGCTGGACAACTGACACATGAAGAAACGGAGCAGCAGATGGAAGAAACAGGAGCTCATTTAAGATGCCTCCTGCAGTTCAGGCATCACTTGAAGGGGAACTGTGGAATCTGTGTGAGGGAGTTTCCTCTGTTTGTACCTTTGGCTTCTCGTCATTCACTGCTTAGGGATTTGATTTTGATTAACAGACCATCAGGCCCTTGCAATCCAATAGGACTCAATGAAGATGAGGAACTCCAGTCCATACTCTGTATAAGAAGTGGTTTAGCAGTTCCCCTTTAATCATCTGCATACTTATTAAGGAGGAGTCTAGATTTACCATTTTTTTATTAAACCTGATCTTCCCCATTGAGCAGCCTTACAAGTAGAAGTTAGTATCAGGGCTTCTTTCTGTTTTTTTGAATTATGAACATCTCCAGAAGCTTTCTCCTTTTTTATTCTTCAAGCATATATATTATTTTCATTCATTCTATCACAGTAAAACACATTACAAGGAAAACAAAAGCTACATAGGTGCAACCTTTGCCCCAAAACCTCTGACACAGAAAGCAGGGGATGATATAGCCCCTTAACGGCATAAACTTTGATGCACAACCCTATCATTCAGAACATATGCTGGGACAAGAAGATGTGTCAGTGTTTCTGATGTTCAGCACAGCAAACTCTGGTCTGGCTTTGGGGCTGGCTTTATGGTCCAGCTGGCAAGGGACCTGCAGGCAGCATGGCATGGAGGGCATTGCTGCTCTGGGGGCTGGTACAGCAGTACCAGCGCTCCTGGGATGGTTCTCTGTCCAAGCCCATCATCCCTGCCAGGATGTAGAACTTACCACCCCAGGCACAGCACCGAGCTAGTGAAAGGATGCCAAGCTGTCCTGGAGCTGCCCCGTGATGTGGTACCTCATCACACACGTGTCCATAAAACATTGAGGACCTGCAGCTTTGCACACTGTTGTCCCCAGTGGAAGGGGTAGAAGAGCCCTAAAAAGTTGGTGCCAGTAGCTTCAGTAGGCTCAGGCTCTGTATTTCCCCAGGACTTGTCTCTAGGGTCTTCCTCTGAACATCGCTGAGTTCAGGATCACAGACCTGTCTGCTACCAAGTCCCCTTGGGCGCTGGCTCTAAAGGGATTCTGGAATGTCAGACCTCTTTCTTGGATGAAGGGAGACTGAAAAATAAACAAAAGACCCACAGAAAAAGAAAATCTTTCCAGTTACTCCAAGCAAATGCAAACTAATTGGTCCCTAAGGTGTCCTGCCCTTACTACACTCTTCCCCTCCCTCTGCCCTCACCTCTGCCTGCTCTGGCTAGAAACCAGAAGGTCCAAACAGGAGGATGCAGGGTGCTGCCTGCACCCAGCATTATCAGCCCTCGATTTTATGAAACACTGAACATTTGCAGAGGTCGTTTGTTTTTTACAGGGCTGCTCTTCAGTTTTGTCCTGCATCCATCACAGAAAAGGCTGACTTGGCGGTTTCTGTAGCTTGAATGGTTGTCAGGCAGCACAAACCACAGAAGCATTCTGAAAAACTCCCTCTTTGCCCACTGCAGATCAGTCACTCTGACTGCAAAAAGGAACACTTCATTATTTTCATCCCTAAAGACCAGTGTCAGTTCCTTCTTTAAACTCCAGAGTTTTATGTCCTGCCCATATTAGGACAGCTACTTCGGCGGTGATTTAACCAACCCAGCCTGAACTGCCGGTAGGTAAACCTCTTCTCGTAGGTTTGTCCCTGGAGCAGCCCTGGTGGGACTCTCAAGGTCTGTACGAGAAAGATCAGCCATGGTGCTCCAGCAAATCTCTTTGCCTTGCCCACCAGCAGTGGGAATAACTGCACCCAGACCCCAGGGAGCAGCCTGCAGCGCTTCCCACACCATCTGAGTCACGCTGCGCCAGCTGAATGGCACTTGTCCACTGGGGAGAAGCAAAGTGGATTCCAGGAGCTTTCTGATGGACTCCCCTCACAAAACCCTCCCACTTTTGTTGACCCTGTGGGAAGAAGGAAACACGTACACACACACACACTCACCCTGGGGTGTAATACTGGCAAAGTATTGTCCTTTCAAGGAAAAAAAAACAGCAAGCCAAGTTGTCCATGCCTTTCACCAGGGGCTTTGAATCAAAACTGAATCACTGTTTGTTCTCTATTGTACCATTCTGAGCCCATGGCTCAGCACTTCCCCAAGGGCTTGAAACCAGGAAGGCTTTTTTCCTGCCTTTGATGAATAACTTCAGTGTCAGTGGGAGTCGGGACTTGGGGCTTGGTGCTTTCTGAAATACCATGGTTCAGCTGGAGCTAGGAACATGCTGAAGCTCCTCGGCCTCAAGCACCCCAGTGATTCTTCATTCCTGGATAATGTGCCTTGGGCATCTGGAGACAGGAAGGAACCAGCTAGGATTTGGCATTGGACACCTTCTTAAGGATGAGGATGGGATGTTGGCCTGTGGATGAGGGTCAGGATCAGTCCCAGTGAAGGGTACCAGTCTCAGACACAGCACAGGGATGACCAGACAAGGTCGTGGTAAGGCCCGTTCATGTGAGCCCCAGACAAGCGCTGCTGGTGGTCTGCTGACTCCAGCTCTATCTAGCCAGGGTCCTGGTGGCAGTAACAAACACTCACCTGGGGTCACTCCAGGTAGATGCTCACCTCAACTCCCTTAAAAAGTGACAAGACTCATGGTGTGTATGTCTGTCTGCCTGCCTGTCTGTCCTGCCATTCCTGCCTGCCCCCTCTCCCAGAAGTACCCTGCCAACTAGTCCTGAGCCTGTTGGCCAATGCCAACCGTGATTCTTGGGCACAGTAGAAGAAAATTAAATTCTGCCAAATCTGTAAGAAGAGGCAGTTTGTCAGGGAGAGTGGTCCAGGGGATGGAGGGATGCTATGGCAGCAGGATAATCCTCCTCAGTCTGCAGAGATGGAGCACAGATTATAGGTTCATAGAATCGTTAGAGTTGGAAGGGACCTCAAAGATCATGAAGTTCCAACCCCCCTGCCCTGGGCAGGGACACCTCCCACCAGACCAGGTTGCTCAAAGCCCCATCCAGCCTGACCTTGAACCCCTCCAGGGATGGGGCATCCACTTGCCCGCTGGGAAGTGGTAAGAGGAGTTTCATACGGGAGTGAGTAGGTTTGACAGGGTAAACCTGACCCTAGTCCTCAGGGATCCTCAAGGTACCCTGTGTCTGTGAAAGGGTTTAGGATCTTAAAAAGTCTGGTTTGCCCAGGCTGCCTGCAGAAAGGCTGCGATAGTTCCCCATTTCTGATAGGTTACATACCCTCTTGCAAGAATGAAGGTGGCTTCACACCACGGAGCTCCCCTGTATCCTACAAGAACTACCGGGTGTCACCGGTCTTTCTAGCCTTGTGACAGAGATACAGACAAGACAGGCAGACCAACACATTACTGCATGACATCTTCTCCTTTTTCTGGTGCGTGCTGGGCTCACTCTGTACTTTCCAGTTGTGCTGGAGATGTTGGCCTCCTGCCTGCCTTCAGTCAGCTGCCGGTGAGTCACCCCGCCGGCCCGGCAGGACTTTCTGAGAACGCCCACAAAAGCCATCATTGACAGCGGGTCAGAGCTTATCCCCAGAAGACATCATGCACCTTTCCTCCTCCCTGCCAGCAAACTTTCACTGAGCGTGAACTTGTTGGCTCCCAGCGACGGGCGCTGCCGGCCCCCACCACAGCAAAGGCAAAAAAAAAACCAACCCAAAACCAAAAAACCCACCAAAAAAAAAAGCAACTGGGTTAACAATTTCCAAGAATAAGAGGAGCGCGTTTCTTTTTCACGCATCATTTTCATGAATGAATTATTCATTCAGTTGTGGTAATTTCTGCATTCATAAAAAAAAAAAAAAAAAAAAG
>VXBJ01004678.1:319042-345480 GCA_013400055.1 Nycticryphes semicollaris | reverse complement strand
AAAAAAAAAGCCAAACAAACCAAAAAAAAACCCCCCAACAACAACAAAAAAACCCACATCACCAAACTAACAACCAACACAAACGCGGTGACTTCTCTTGGCTGCTGGTGGCTGCTCAGCGCTGGGATCTGCGGGGAGGGGATGGACCCACAATCAAGCTTCTGAGCCACAAGGAAAGAAGGAAGAAGTGCGATACAGTGGCACCGTTGAGCACAGCAGCTGCCCAACAGGTAACGTGGGTGCCCTGGTGTCAGAGCTGAATTTGCACACAACTAATTTTAGGTTGGGAAGTAAAATAGCCCAAATAACTGCAGTTATTTCAGTCCTTTGATATAATACTGATTTTGCGTTCTGAGGAGATTAAAACTGTTAAAATTGGCCAATGTTATATGCTTCGTCTCTATGTGTATCAGCAGCTCATTTACCAGAGCTATCCCACTGGGTATATCTTGCTGGACAAAGTTGGGTTTCTGTTCCTACCTCTGAGCCCACCAGCCATCCCCTGGGGCTCAGGTGCTCATGCCTGATTGAGCCCTGCTTTAGCATTAGAAACTCTTCAGGCAGTGGGTCCGTCATCCCATCTGCCAAGTGCTCACCTCCTCTGAGCTCATCTTCTAACCCTTGTACAAATCTACTGCTCGGTCACGGTTAGAGATATCAGGAAATACCATCGTTGCTGGACTGGAGCTAAATTAATTTTTCAAAGGTAGAGAGAGGGGTTAAAATATATTCCTTTTACCTTTTCAAGCCTTCACGCAGTTCTGAGACTTTTCATGACACTCGCAGTGTGGGATACCAGCTAAATCCCAGACACAGAATGACAGGGCATCGGGCTGGAAGGGATGCTGGCAGGTCCTTACTCCAACCTCCTGATCAAAGCAGACTCAGCTGCAAGCTCAGGCCAGGTCATCTGGGGCTCTCTTGCTTTCGCTGACAAAACAGCACTAATTCTGAATTATAGACAGCAGAATACTTCAGGCAGTGAAACCCTCATGTTATGTTATGTCTGATTAGGGGAATGCTACAATGAGTTTATTACTGAAATGGGGCTCAGATCTGGAACACAGGGAGAAGCACTGTCTGCCCTGGTTTCCTCCACGTAACACCTGAAACCTCCTCCCTAACTAGTATCTCAAAAATGAAAGGATGGACAGGTACAACCCTCCATTCTGGTCTCAGTAGTTCTCAGAGAAGTTCTTTGACAGCCCATCGTTATTGTTCTGGTCTGGCACCAGAAAACAGAGCTCAGGACCTTCAAATACACTCAGAAACATGAGTGTGGGCAGGACCTTTCCTTGGTGTGGCCATCCAAGACATGCAATAATACAGCACCAACACCAGCCAGGCTAAAGGGCTGCATCAAAAGATGAGTTGCCAGCAGATCCAGAGAGGTGAATCTGCCACTTCACTCTGCTCTGGTGAGACCTCACCTGGAGTACTGTGTGTGGGTCTGGAGCCCTCAGTATAGGAAGGACATGGACCTGATGGAGTGGGGCCAGAAGAGGAACATGAAAATGATCAGGGGATTGGAGCACCTCTGCNTTCTATGATTCTATAATTCTATGATAATGAGGCAGTGGGGCCGGGGGTGGGGAGGGAGCGCGGGGGGCTAGCCTTTCAGCCTGGCAGTAGGAACAGTTGATTTTACTCTCGTTGTTTACCAGAAAGAGAAATTATCTGATTTAGCCACACTACTGCCCCCTCACCAGTAATTTACCCACCTCAGAGGTCTGTGTTTATTTTTATAACATGCCTATGACCCCACAGGATTCCACCCACTTGTAACCTGAAGGTTCAATGGTGTTGGAGGGCGGCAGGGGGGGCGGGGAAATACCACCCACCGCATGTCTCGCATGCTACTAATGCCTGCCTGAAACTTGCTGCTTCTCCATCCCACACACACCTACCTCTCCCACGCTGCTGCCACCAAACGGGCTGCAGCAGAGGGGACCTTCCCTCCCCGCAGCCCGCCCCACCCACCCCACGCTTCCATCGCCACCAAATTCTATTCACAGGCAGGAGAAGAAGGGCTGATGAAGCAAAAAAATACGAGAGCTGGAGGGTGAGATCTAAGCGATTGTGAGTGGTGCCTGAAGCTGAGGACGCCGAGCGTAGCCTCAGTGAGCAGGAAGCCCAAGGACGTCAGCAGCGTCGCATGCCTGTAAATACGATGTGCGTATGAGATCAGCCCCAACGAGCTGAACCACCACTCTGGCGTAATTTGGCAATCACCTAAATCACACCTGGGTTTGCCAGGTCAATAACGGGATAGCCAAAGAAAAAAAGGGGGAAAAAATCACTTTCCTCTTTCAAGCTGGCATCTGTAGCAGGAGGAGTAAGTGCCCTTAATGTTAAAATGCTTTTAAGCGACTGAAAGAGGGGAGAAATTCTTTGCTGTGAGGGTGGTGAGACACTGGAAGAGGTTGCCCAGAGAAGCTGTGGCTGCCCCATCCCTGGAGGGGTTCAAGGCCAGGCTGGATGGGGCTTTGAGCAACCTGGTCTGGTGGGAGGTGTCCCTGCCCATGGCAGGGGGGTTGAAACTCAATTATCTTTGAGGTGCCTTCCAACTCTAACCATTCTGTGATTCTATGACTGCTAGAAGCAGAGCTGGGCAGGAAATAGTTGCTCTTCAGAAACTGTGGAGCTTTTGGCAAAACTAGAAAGTTGGTGTGAAGTAAAAAAAATAAGAAAACCAACAGACTTGCAAAAACCCTTCGTTAAAAATTAGTCATTATGCGTCCAGCGGGAATCAGTAGCCCCTTTTGCAACAGAGCTGATGACCTCTCTTAGTGGAAATGATCCACTTCTATCTGCCCGGTGTTGCTGGTCTTATGCTAAGAAGTCACCAGGATTATCTGGTAGAAAAAGATAATAATTTATTTCAGCTATGACAAAATATGAATTTCAAACTAAATTGGTTGCCCTTGGGAAATGAAAAGTAATAGTGGCTTTCCCTGGTCATGTAGCTAAAAAATCACTTTCAGTAAAGTGGCAGTTGATTCTTGGGAAATTGCCACATACTTTATACACAAGAACTAGATATATGAAGGAGTGTTGGTAAATGGGCAGTGTGAATGATTCAAGTGGTTTTCCTTTGCTTTTTTCCTCCATTACGTAATTACTTGAGTTTGGCTAATGCAAAATTCTTGATAAATTCAGCAGAGGCACAGGAATGAATGGAATTAATCAATATATAAGTGGATATATGCATGCATTTTAAGTTGTTGCTTGAGGACAGAATTTTGATGGATAAGGAGAAGATAAGGTTGCCACCTTTGAAAGAGAAAATTAATAAGGGAATTGCTGTGCAGACAGTGGCTGCTGAGTATGATCCAAAGCACCAAAAACTATTGGCACATCCACGCTGAGACAAGCTAAGCCAGCCTGGAGGCATCTTTAGCAGGATGGGACGGCATGGGAAAGTGAAGACCATGAATTTATTCCTAGGCAGATAATAAATCAATTTTAAATTTGGGTTCTGAACCCACACGCTGCTGCTAAAATAACATAGCTGTGCTATTGACTTCAATGCAGCTGTTTTGATCTGAGGATCCAGCTCTTTGCCTAACTATCTGGTTGATAAAAGTGAAATAAAAGATAAGTCTGTAGGACAAGAAGGGGCATAGGACCTGATTTGAAGTTCTCTGAAGGCTTTCAAATGAGACGTTAGCCTCGTTTGCATTTGTTTCTGTGGAAAGCTGAGTCCTCAAAAGTTTTGCTGGCATCACCGTGGCAGGAATGTGACTTCCCGTGTTGCCTTGAGCCACTACCCATCTCACTGTGCTGCCTCAGCTGCTCCCCAAACCCCTCCTGGTGCCAGCAACCCACCATGATCATCCAGCTGACGTGCCATGGAGAGGGGAGAACACCACCGCCCAGCCTGGGAGGAACCCAGGGAGGAACACCAACCTCCCTTAGGAATTACTCATTCTGCATGCAATCATCAGGCTTCTGTGGTGCTCATCACTCAGGGCATGGTGAGAGGACACTTGGGGATGGGTGGGTGAGAACAAGATCACCAAACCATCATAGAATCATAAAATCATAAAATGGTTTGGGTTGGAAAGGATCTTAAAGACCATTGAGTTCCACCTATTTCCCATGGGCAGGGACACCTCCCACCAGACCAGGTTGCTCAAAGCCCCATCCAGCCTGGCCTTGAACCCCTCCAGGGATGGGGCAGCCACAGCTTCTCTGGGCAACCTCTTCCAGTGTCTCACCACTCTCACAGTAGAAAATTTCTTCCTAATATCTAATCTAAATCTCCCCTCTTTCAGTTTAAAACCATTCCCCCTCATCCTATGGCTACACTCCCTGATGCAGAGTCCTTCCCCATCTCTCCTGTAGCCCCTTTACGTACTGGAAGGGGTTCTGAGGTCTCCCCAGAGCTTTCTCTTCTCCAGGCTGTAACAACCCTAACTCTCTCAGCCTGTCTTCATAGGAGAGGTTCTCCATCCCTCTGATCATTTTCATGGCCTTCTGCTGGGCCTATTCCAACAGGTCTATGTCTTCCATGGATCCTCCATGTCCTCCATCCTCCATGACTCCAGAGCTGGACACAGTACTCCACATGGGGTCTCACCAGAGTGGAGTAGAGGGATAGAATCCCCTCCCTGGACCTGTTGGCCAGGCTTCTTTTGATGTAACCCAGAATGTAGTTTTCTTTCTAGGCTGCCAGCACACGTTGCTGGCTCATATTGATCATCTTGTCCACCAACACCCCCAAGTCCTTCTCATCAGGGGTGCTCTCAATACATTCTCCGCCCAACCTGTATCTGTGCCTGGGGTTGCCATGTCACAGGTGCAGGACCTTGCACTTGAGCTCGTTGAACTTCATGAGGTTCACATGGGCAAATGGGATCATTGCCCTTCCACCACCTGCAGAGTGACTCAGTCACTGGTGTATGCTCTAACCCACCACCCATCACGATGACCCCCAGTGTCGCTACAGACGTGTGAAATGCTGAAGCAAAGCACTGACTGTGCTTGCAGGCCATGGACCAGCAGCAGTGACAGCACGTGCCAGCGACGTGGGATTTATGTCTTGGTGTTGCCACCAGTCCTAATGGCAGATCAGGGAGGTCTGCAACATCCAGCCTTCAGTGGTGGGTTTTCTAGGTTGGCTTTTCACTATGGAGATAGAAAGCGAAGTCTGAAACTAGGCATTTGCACTGTAAGTACCTGATTTTCCCCCATTTCTTTAATGAGAAAAAAAATCCTTTGCTTCCTTCCTACAAAGTAGAAGTGTTTGGTGCCAAATGAAGGTTATGCTCACACTACTTGGCTCCAACTGCAGAATGCACAGGTCAGGGAGCTGCAAGTTAAACATGAGGAGACACCTCCAGTCAGTAAAGCTGAGGAGACACTGGACCAGGTTTCCAAGAGAGAGTGTGAAACCCTTATCATTGCAGGAATTTAAGAACAGGTAAAAGGGGCATCTCCGAGGGTCAGCTGAGGTGTGTGGAGTCCTGCCTCATGGCAGCAATAAGACAGATCACCTCTGAGTGCCCTGCTTCTTACCTGGTCTCAATGAAAACCTCATTGCAACCTGCTACTGCAAAAAGTGCTGTAGCCTCTGCTGATGCTTTAAAAGTGTCAAAACCTCAATTTTAAATATCATGAGAAAGATAGTAACTATGCACCAACACAGTTTCTCTAACATCAGGCAGAGGTAAAGGATCGGTGATGACTCAGATAAAATAATGCAGCCTCCTGAATCATTGCTTCCACTGTTGCCACGTTACCATCTGTGGCACTCGGGAATTTCCTCCACCATCTCCCACCCTCCAGCAGGGCCCAGGGCACTTTTATCTGCTGATGTGTGGCCAAGTGACGACCTAAGGCCGTGGACAGCTAGAGACAGACAGTCGATATGGCCCCCGGGTTATTTCTCAGTAACAAGTGCTGTGCTTATCTGTTAGGGAATGAAGCATTCTGGGCATGCCAAGAGGTACTTTCAGTTCTCTAGAGAGGGGTCACTTCTCTCAGATGTCAGCCACATGGATAAAAGTGGTTGCTTCCTCAAGAAGACAAGCAAAGCAAGGGTAGCTAAGGCAACTCAGACCACCTCTCTCCTTATCTGAGAAGGACTACAGCTCTGCCTACGTAGACATACCATAGTAGTCCACCGCACCGCAGACCATGGCAGGCCAGCATCATGTTCTGCCCCTGAGCTACCTCCCAGTTCTTCTCCCTTGTACAACGTTTTGACCCATGCTGCTCATCAGACTTCACAAAGGAGAGCACCATCCTTATTCACATCAGAGAATAAAAGTCAGAGAGATACCATAGCAGAAGCAAGAGTACAACCCAAGTCTTGTACACCAAGAGCTGTCTAGTCACCATGAAGATCATAGAATCATAGAATGGTTCAGGTTGGAAGGGACTTTAAGGATCATCCTGTTCCAACCCCCCTGCCCTGGGCAAGGACACCTCCCACTAGACCAGGTTACTCAAAGCCACATCCAGCCATGTCACCACAATAAGACTCTGTCCCTCCTGTTGCTGAAAGGGTTGTTCTGAGGAAACTGGGCCCAGAGCTCAAGGGACAGACTGCATTTCTTGCCCTGAAGTGTTAGTTCAAGCAGCAACACCTCCCAGGGGCTTTGTGCCTTCTCTGAGATATTCTCAGCTGCAGGTATCTTGCTCAAATGCAAAAGGCATCCTCTAGTAGTATAAGTTACTGCCTGCTTTTCTGACACTAGCAGGGTGGGAGATGAATGGGGGGAACCTGCCCAAATAACTCTCTGCTCTCCTGATAACCAACTGTGGTATCTCCTCCTTAAGACCATTAGATGCTGGCCTATATAAAAGCAGTCTCAGGCAGGTACAAGCATATGATGATCTTGACTTTTGGGATGTATGTGCGAGGCAGTGCTGTTTGAAGGAAATGGAAGTTTCCTCAACCCAACTAAGACATTTGTCCCTCTGCAGACTGTCCCACAAAGTCCAACAGAAACCATCACAACCATTTTCTGCGCCTCTCAGCAAGAGAGAGGCAGAAGTTCAGGGAAGAGAGCTTGGTGCTGACACCTGTTTTTCTAGAAAGGTCATTACAGCAACTGCAGTGGCTCTTAGTTCACCTCAATTGCTGCACATCTTTTTTACCATGAGGGCTGGAGAAGACAACCTGTAGACAATGGCCCACTTATCACTCTTTCGGCTTTACCCTCTGATGGTATCTTGCCACTGACTAAAGCCTCAGTCCCTGTACACATGCTTATCTTGATGTGATGTGATATGATGTGATGATGTGATATGATGTGATGATGTGATGTGATGTGATGTGATGTGATGTGATGTGATGTCATGAGCACTACCAAGGTCACAAAGAAAGGGTGCATACAGGTCCCATGTCCAAGGCAGAACAATCTGGAGATAAAAACAGTCTCCTTGATGTCTGTGAGAAGAGCAGTTAGAAAAGCACACTTGACTTCTGACAGGGCTCTGGGATATTTTCTACTAATGGCAATTGTACATGCAGATGTTTCAAACAGCCAGTCAAACACCAATTTTCTGGTTATAACTGCAGTAAATGCCTTCATTTGAGAAACTGTTATGTTCCTCCAGGGGGACTGCATTACTTTGCCTTTCAATGCTCTATTTTTTATTTTTTTTCCTTCAAAGCTCTTCTAATGCTTTGCTTAGAAAAGATGTTATCCTCATCCAAAACCAGACTGGATGGAAACTGTGGAACAACACCCTGAGAGACCTGAAAGCCCCCCCATACCTTTAGTTTTCTGTGTAGTGCTGCATGCAGCTTTCTGTGCTGTGCATTTATGATAACTGAGAGGTCACTGCCACTTTCTGGAAGGGACCTGAGGGGCTCAATTTCCAATTGAATACTTTTGCCCTGGGACATTCTCCCAAAAGTTTAACTTGTGTGTAACTGAAATTTGCATAAGAAAATTTGAAGAGTTTTAAAGGCTTTCCCTCCCCACTTGCTAAGCGGAGAGCTAGTGGCTTCCTGTGAAGGAAACATTTAGTCTGCTCTTGGCTTTGTTAGTCAAGTCTGGCATTCCCCTCTGAATAAAAAAAAAAAAAAAAAAAGAGAGTGAGAGAAAGAAAGAAGATACTGCTTAAAAGAAAGCAGTCAGGCAATACTAAATTAGCCCATACCTATATAAATGTTAACGAGCGTGGGCACTCCTCCCACCTCTGGGACCTGACGTGGGCTGAGATGACTGACCGCTACAGAGGCCATCCATTTCTAAGAATATAGTGGCTTTTCATTCCCACATGCACATATCTTTAGCACACAGCGTTACTCCAGACCAGCGCAAGCAAGGATGGGCCTTTCCACTGAACACGTAGCAGATGACAGAAACCAAACGTACCAATCTGCCATCTCTTGAAGCAGCTACGCCAGCGAGTGCGGCAGATAAGTCCCTTTTGAGGTGATACTGATCATGTAACTAAGGCGAATAAAATGGGTTGGATGTCAACGGCCGTCCCCAAGCAACAACAGATTTGTTGTGGCCAATGACAGGTACGAAAAAGAACTGAGAAGGTTAAGAGGGAATTAACATCTGATTTGTTATTTGTGGAGAAAGTCATAAACGCTTTATCGTGCCAAAGCGCTGTGGGAACGAAGGGAGGCAAAAGGAAAGGCTGAAAGTGGTTTGACCTTCTTTCTTAGATCAGCATCTTGCACTTAACTCTTGTCATTCTGTAAACATGCACCTGCTGGGAGAAAAGCACTATTGCTTAAAGTCATGATGACAGCAACTTTTGCAGCCCGGCACGTATTACTGTCATGCAGCATCATCCCACCTGAGTCACCGTGCAACTTTTCAAGCCACTTCAGCAGCATTTAACAGTAGCGGAATCTCCCCAGGTGATAAAATAATGGCAGAAGGGTCACGCCTGTTGTCCCTCCAGCTGCGGCAGCCTTGTGCTACTGGGCAGGGGCAACCCTCACCAGGTAAAACTCCTCCATGTCAGGGCTGCTAGGGGGTATGTCTAGTAGAACTACCCCATGTCAAGGCTGCATTTCCCTAGGGAAATGCCAAAGGCTTGCAGCAGCATTAATCACTTCTGTTTGAAAACCATAGACCCTGGTGCTTCAACAGCCCCAGGGATAATACTTGCCAATGTGCACCCAGAACCATAGAATCATAGAACCATAGAACCATAGAATTGTTTATGTTGGAAGGGACCTTTCAGATCATCTGATCCAACCATCAACCTCACCCTGACTGAAAAAAATCACTAAGCCGTGTCACTAAGTGCTATGTCAACCTGTCTTTTAAATACCTCCAGGGATGGTGCCTCAACTGCTTCCCTGGGCAGTCCACTTCAATGCTGAATAACCCCTTCAGTGTAAAAATTTTTCTTGATATCCAATCTGAACCTCCTCTGGCCCAACTTGAGACCATTTCCTCTTGTCCTATCGTCTGTGATGTGGGAGAAGAGACTGACACCCCCGGATAGAGCCTCCTTTCAGGGAGTTGTAGAGAACGAGAAGGTCTCCCCTCAGCCTTCTTTTCTCCAGGCTGAATACCCCCAGCTCCCTCATCCTCTCCTCATAAGACTTGTTTTCCAGACCCCTCACCAGCTTCTTTGCCCTTCTCTGGACTCGCTCCAGCACCTCAATGTCTTTTTTGTGGTGAGGACCCCAAAACTGGACGCAGCACTTGAGATGGGGCCTCACCAGTGCCAAGTAGAGGGTGTGATCATCTCCCAAGTCCTACTCACCACACTGTTCTGGATATTGTTGACCTTCTTGGCCACCTGGACATACTGCTGGCTCATGTTCAGCTGACAGTTGACCAATACCCCCAGAAGCTCACTCCCATCTTTGTGGGGCAAACCCCTCAAACGTGACTGCTCATCTCACTTGCCTTCGTTTGGCCATGTCTTTTTTAAGAGGTATTTAAACAGACTGGAATCTTCTACAGTACTACATGAGCGCCTTTCCTTGAATTTCTTTTGGGTGGCTGGTACACAAAAAATAAGACACCCCAAAAATAACCAGTAATCTTTGCAGATCTGAATGACAAGGGCAGCCATTTAAAAGATAATTACTAGTTACGTTATATTAAAAAGGGTGCTTCTGTATGCTCCTCCTTTCTATGAAGGGTATTGCTATTTTTCTGTATACCTCATCCATTCAAAACATAGATATTCAACGCTGTTGATTACCTGATTTGGCCATTTTTGGTTTTCTTGAAAGTGAGTGCAGCTTTATGACCCGTAACTGCTATGTGGGTACAGGCTCTACACAGAAGAGTTACACCTCTTCCTTTCTTTGAGTGGCTTAACAGGATGGCTTTTCACTCTACATGTGTTTAAGAGACTTTGTATGTTGTTAAAGAGACCTACTATCCAGTGTCTACACACACAGGTCTCTTCCACCTCATTCAGGTTTCAGGATGTGTTTGAAACATCCACACTCCAACTGCCCTCTCACTTACTAGAATCAGTGTCCAAACTTTTATAAAAAAAAACAAATACAGTCACTCTGCTCCTCTCATAAGCTTGGATTTTTTGGCAAGGAACTTTGTAAATGAGGGGTGCCATTTCCTACTGGACTCATATAATTCTTGCTTTGGACATATTTTGTCAAGAAAGAGCTAACTTCTGTCAATGAAATGTTTTTCTTTCGCTGTGGTATGGAAGCATTGAGCACCTTCTCATCTGTATAAATATATCTTTCTCCTCTGGATGCAGATGCTGCTTGCTCTTAGCAGGAGTACTATCTGCATATGAAGGTGGAATTATTAAAAAATACCTGTATGATTTTTGAGCTTGTGCCAGATAAAAACTTGGGACTTCAGTATACAGTTCTTTTTCTTTTAACCAGTATAAACATGCTGATAAGAGAGGTGATTTTTCTGCCAACATAGTTGTGCTGGTAACAGTTCTGATACGCTGCTGTAGTAAATACTTTTTATTAATTACAAGATGTTGATCTGGAGCGAGTTCCATTGGCATGAAACCATATTTTGTGTATGTATATATTTATAAATATCTTTGTGTATAAATATCTTTGTGATTATTTATGTATCAATACAGACACACCACCCAATGAACACCAGCAGTATTTTAGTGAGAGAACATTGTTCTTATTTGCCAGTGCCCACATCCAGAGAGGACCAGTATGGAGAGTGATATTTGCGTGTGATTGTCATAAACTGAGGTTCATCCAGATAAAGAAACCTGCCAGGCTGTAATACATTGCCTGAAGTTGCCTTTTTGGCATGGTCATGGAGTCCCAGACTCGCTGAGGTGGGAGGTCACCTGGTGGAGGCCATCCAGTTCAGATTGAGCAGGGTGCTGGTGCTCAGTGCTTTGTCCAGTCAGGTTTTTAATATCTCTGGGGTTGGAAACTCCACAGCCTCTCTGGGAAACATCTTCCAGCGTTTGACCACCCTCACAGTTAAAAAGTTTTTTCTTACATTTGAGTGGAGTTTCCTGTGTTTGCCTCTTGTCCTGTCACTGGGTACCGCAGAGGAGAGCCGTGGCTCCCTCTTCTTTACTTCCTCCCAACCGGGTGTTTGTACCCATAGATGAAATTCCAGGCTGAGCAGTTCCCAGCTCTCCCAGCCTCTCCTGTCATGACAGATGCTCTGGTCCCTTAAACTTCTTGGTGAGTTTTCACTGGTCTCACCCTTGCAAGTCCACTTCTCACTTGTACCGGGGAGCCCAGCCCTAGACCCAGCAACCCAGATGTGTCTCTCCAGTGCTGAGCAGAGGGGAAGGATCATCTCCCCACACCTTCTGGGGACAATCCTTCTGATGCATCCCTGGATGCTGCTGACCTGCTTTGCCACCAGGACACACTGCTGGCTCATATTAGTGATAATCTAGACTTTTCAGCACAAGGAGACAAAGGTCGCTTCTGAAGGTGAGACCTAGACTTCCAAATTATTTAGCTATTTCTGAAAATATCTTTCAGCCCTGTTTCCCCAAAGAAGGTGGTGTGTGGTTGGGTTTGTGACCCGTTTATCTAAGCAGTGGGAGGTTTGTGTGTCCTTCAACAAAATGACCACCTACAGCCTCAGAGTGTCATAGGCCGAGAGGGGCAATAAAGATAGTTTGCCAATCCCAGTGTTATAAATCTCCTAGTCACCCCTGCACTGAGCAGAGTTAGTTGCACTCAGTGGTGTTCTGCTGAGGTTTATCATTCAGAGAGCTGTCCTGTGTTGATTTAATGTTCAAGAGCTCTCAGCTCCATCTTGTATTTGTCCCAATAACAATTAACCGTAATTTAGCTATAAGCATCTAACTTCTCATTTGAACTTGAGCAGCTTTGACTTGCAGCCACTGGGGTTTGTTCACCTTTTTCTACCATTAGCACCCAGTCCTGTCTCCTTTAGAAAATGCCAGTGAGAAACAAAGCTGATCTTCCTTCAGCCCCAAGTGTTGTGCCTTTTAAATGTCACAGTGAATGGTGTCTTTTCCAACCTACAAAAATGCCTCTTCGTTGCTGAAAGCTGAATCTTCAATTACCAACTAGAAGAAAGGCTTGTGCACCCAATATTTTTTGTCTGTTTTTTCCAACACAGTTCAAAGTTGAAGGTTCTTACTCACTCAGAATGTTTCTGTACCCAAAATAGCGACTACAGTAAGGGCCTAAACTTGGTTTGGGGCTTTTATTTTTTCTCCACTGACTTTTTGATGATTACCGACCTACATTCGCAGAGGGTTTCTTTTTCTCCCCCAGCTCCCAAAGAGCCTCACAGATTCCTGTGACTCACAGAAATTTATAAAAGACAAACCACTAAATGTGTGATTTTAGAAGTATCGGTTACAGTTTCATTATCAGTTATTAGAGGGGATTCCACATACTCTCAGTGCAATGGAAAGGAGTAGCCCTTTGCTCATTAAGGGACAGGTAAATGTCAGTTCTAGAAAACTGCCTTTAATTCCAAAGCTAGCCCCCTCATCCCTGTCCCTGGCCTTGAGCTGTGATCTTGATACCAGAAGCTCTTTCGATTGCATCAAACCAGACCCATCCAGACCCCAGAGATTTTTGTGTAATCAAGACTCATTAAGATTTCTTTCAGTGTCAGGCCTGGATTTCTCTTCTAACACGCATTCCCAAGTAATTATTCATCCCAGACCTGCCCCTTGTTGTGTTAAATAGCAAGACAACCACCTGATTCCCAGGTTAACTGCAGACCTGTGTTTATTTATGCAGTGCTTCTAACCCAACATGACTGAAACAACAACACACACCTCATTTGATCTTTAAGGGAAGGAGAAAGATGCAGGGATCTGTGATTTGGTCTCCAACTCTTCAGTGCTCTTTGCAAATCTGGGTTGGGATAGCTGTGTAAAATGGTTGCGATGTTTGCCCGCTTTTCTACAATCCTGCTACCATGAATGGTAATGTTAATTAAAAGAACTGCATTAATAACAGTAGTATTCAAACACAGTGTACTGTTCTATGGGAAGGCAAGCCTCACTCATCCTGCCTTACAGAGAGAAATGCCTGTTTATCAGAGTTTGCTAACACGTGGTCTACGTTGTACACAACAAGTGGTAATAGGTTACATTTACAAACCAGCCATCAGGATAGGAAACCCCAGGATTTAAGTTACCTTTGCAGCTCTATTTTAGTTGCTTTCTGCCTTAGGAGAGAGTCCTTTCGCGACTTCACGATAGCTTTTTCCACCCCGCTGCCATCTCTTTGCATGCGCAGGCTGCAGAGCGAGTCATTTGGTGACAGCAATTTGGGCTTTCGTGCCCCCCCCAGGGCTCAGTGGCAAGCCTCACTCTTTGCCTACTACTTAAAAATGGCTCTGAAAATAAAATTACTCACAGACTTTTGCTCTTGCCTCGTCATTAAAGCAGCGGAGTGTCTTTGAATGTTAGCTAATCTTTTTTCGTAAGCCCTGCAACATGAGCGGGTGGTACAATCCACATTTTACACATCAGGAACTGAAGGACAAAGTGACAAAGGTCAAAAGTTTCCATTACTTCTGTGTACTCCTAGGACCTGATTTCTCAGTTTATTTAATACTCTACTTTCTGTCTCCAAAGCACGGTATGCATTACCTCAGCTACAGCTGTGAGAACTCAGCACTCCTGCGTGTCAGACCCGAAATCTCCACCCACACATGGGAAATACGAGGAGCACCCCGTCGGTCACCACCTCTGACAAGGTAGGTTTCAAAAATTTGCCCGGCACCGCAGAGAAATTTTGCGGCAAGGAAGAGGATAAAGTGCAGTTTCCCAGGCCAGCATCCGACCGGAGGCTGTTCTTGCTCTCAGTGAAATCCCGTCCTTCAGCCTGCAGCTTCAGAACGAGATGGTGAGCAGGACAGAGGTCCTGGTTGCACAAGGGAATGTCCTGTTTGCTCTGCCTCACATCCCTGACCCCCTCCACCCCATCCAGGACAGATGATGTACTGTGAAGGAGGCGGGCATTCTCACGTGTCACGCTTTAATTTCAGGGAGAGTGACAGGAAGTATGGGACAAAACCAAAACCAAACCATATATTCCGTTAGAATAAATGGATGTCTGGTGTAGAAACGGCAAAACTCAAAGGGTTTGAACACCAGTCCAGGCTCAAGCACAGACGCTGTGGCAGGGCACACATGTCTCTGCCCACTGCCTCACGTTTTCTCCTTTTCATTCCTCACTCCTCCCTGTTCAGGTTCCACCTGTTTCTTTCTTATCTCTCTAATTATTTTCATTCCAACGTTCATTCTCCATTCCTCAAGCTTCTCCACCATGCTCCAGGCTCCTTGCTTTACTAGGCTGCAGTCCTCTTTTCCAGCCCTCCTGGCTTAGTCTTTATTTCTTCATATTTCTTCAAAATTCTTTTTTTTTTTAGATGATAGCCTTCATCTTCCCTATTCTCTGTTTCCCAGCTCCTTGTCATAGCCTTTTCCCTGGGCTTCCTGTGAGGGAATGGCATATGCTCCATCATCCTGTGGGGAGCACACAGTCACAAGGTGGCAACTTATTCCAGCTCTGGGTAAACCTGGTTTGGTTTGGTGGAAGAACTGGAAAAAAAAATCAATAAAAGAAGTGGTTTGATCTGGAGGAAAATGCAGTTTTTCTGTTCCTTTTAGTAACCTGAAAAAATATATTCACCTGCATTTTTACTCATTAGAAAAGCTTTCCTTCTCATTTACAGCATAAAAAACAAAGGGCACAAAGTGAGAAACAAGGAGACAGTGCTGTATCTTCCTGCCTTTTAACTAAGGAGTCTTTGGTTAAGATTTGGTATGTGAGCACTCCTCTTCCACAGTTAATATCACCAGATGGTATAATCCAGGGTAAGGTGCTCCCAACATTGCATGTTGAGACTGCCACACTCTATTTAGAAATACCTAACTATTAATTGGAATAATCTCAGTAAGATTAATCATTGTTAGCCTATGATTAAACCTGACTCCTTGGTCCTTCCTCTCCTACACAGAAAATAAATAGTAATTTATTTAAGTGTTACAGTTTGAGCAGGAGGGACTGAAAGACTCCTCCTTCATACTCGTGCCTCAGCATGGCATGGAGATTTCCTTATTTCACTAAGGAGAGGAAAGGAAATCTAGGGTCAGCCACAGTCTGTAAGTGTGACTTCTCCTGGGCCACTGGGCAAACGAGGGAATTGCCACTTCCACTCGTGTTACGCTGGAATATTTTTCCAGGTGCAAGTATATGATCTGACTCCTGATGGCTTCAGGTCAACCAGAACACACTGCTCAACTGTCAGGCAAATATGTGGTTCACTGAAAGCAGCCCAGCCAAGCCAAGGCATGGAGTCACCTCTACAGGACGTGGTCCAGAGACACATCTCCTGACAAAACAGTGGGAGACACAGTAGTACGGCCACCCTTGGCTGCTAAGGGGAATTTGTACATGACCACTCATTACAGAACCACCTGTAGTTTGACTTTTTAAAAGCGTCTACACGGAGCTGTAAATAGCAGGTGACTAGCAATAGGTTTGGCCTGACATTTCTTTGAGTTGCAAATAGCACATCGCTGATGCATAAGTCTTTCTGTTGCTCTAAGTCAGGTTTCTGCTCTAAAGAACAGGTCATCTGAGCAATTTAAAGAAAAAGTTGCTAGAATTTTTTTCACACAGGCAAAATGGTGTATTTTGCACCAGCCTTGTCCCTAGAAACAAACAAGCTATTTTAAGTCAGTCTTTCCCTCTTTCTCACCTCTTTCCCCAAATTCACTGTGGAGACCAACTTCAGACATTGCATCCAAAACAGATGTGATTTGACAAACATGAAAAATTAGGAAACTGAGTTTTGACACCAGCAATGCTGAGCAATTTAGTAAACTGTTTTTGCCTGATTCTGCTTATAATTAAGACATAAGACTGAACCGCATGCTATAACTTCATTCTTGAGAGATGCTGTATCAACTTTCTCTAAATGATAACAGTGATGGCTTAATGTCAAGGAGATACACTGGGTATTGAACTAAGGCAAGAAACAGGTAAGTGTGCGTAGGTGCCTCCAATCTGCAAAAACACTCATACAAGGATGAATGTTCAGTTAGGGGATTTACCTTTGATGAGCGATTCAGATATTAAATTAGCTGTGGACTGCAGCAGCCTTGTGGGGGTTTTATGCCTGGTTCAGTGGAAGTAGGTGAACTACTGCAGAGGTTCGTTAGAATCGTGTAGGACTTCATTAGAAGGAGTTGTCCCCTCTCTCAGGGATTGCGCCTGTACCAGGAAGTTTCTCTGGAGTTTGCAGCCTCCCACTTTGAACTTTGAAATCACAGCACTGCTCTACTTTGGCCTGTTGGAAGCTCTTCTTATTCTGGTACAATCTGTCCTATCTAGAAAGGAACTAATTCCTCTGCAGAACACAAGGTCAGAAATACTCCTGGCTTCACTAATATCCAGTTATGGTATACATGCCAAGCAGCCCATGGGGAAGAACAAATCTTCCTTCTGCAAACTCCACAAGAATCTACCACAGAGGCAGAGGGTGCAGAGATTACTTCCTCCCTGCATCTCTAGGGATTTAATGTACCGTAGAGAGAGAACAGAGATAGATCATACAGATACCTGCTCCCACAGCCGATGTAACATACCTGCAGCCAGAAGGGTAAACAGTCATAGGAACTTGGGAGCTCCCAGAAGGATGTGTGCTTAGAGCAAAGTCCTGGTCTGCGACTAGGAGTAACTAATGACTCCTCTTTCGGATGGAAGACTTTTAAAAGACAGGTAGTTGTAGCATGATAGAATTGTTTAGGTTGGAAGGGACCTTTCAGATCATCTGGTCCAACCATCAACCTAATTCTGATAATAAACCATCACTAAACCATGTCACTGAGCACTATGTCAACCCATCTTTTGAATATCTCCAGGGATGGTGCCTCAACCGCTTCCTTGGGCAGCCCATTCCAATGCTGAATAACCCTTTCAGTGTAAAAATTTTCCTGATATCCAATCTGAACCTCCTCTGGCCCAACTTGAGGCTGTTTCCTCTTGTCCTATCGTCTGTGACTTGGGAGAAAAGACTGACCCTCACCTGTCTACACACTCCTTTCAGGTAGTTCTAGAGAGCAAGAAGGTCTCCCCTCAGCCTGAATTAATGTGGAATCTGTGAAAAGCACCCACTGTACTCTTTTGATATCGTGTCACATCCTTTATACCTGTTGTTTGCATTCTGCTGCCTCTGTCATCTTAAGGTGCAGCCTTCTCTGTACAAGTGTGTACATAGATGTAGATTTAGACTGGATATTAGGAATAGGTTCTTTACTCTGAGGGTGATGGAACACCGGAACAGGTTGTCCAGAGAGGTGGTTGAGGCCCCTTCCCTGGAGATATTCAAGGTGAGGCTTGGGGAGGCCCTGGGCAACCTGGTCTAGTTGGGGGTGTCCCTGCTGACTGCGGGGGGGTCGGACTAGATGACCCTAGAGGTCCCTTCCAGCCTGGACCATTCTATGATTCTATGATTCTATGATGATTCTATGTATACTCTTTCTGCCTTGAGCTCCTTGTGCTTCTGCCTCACATCCTCCTGAAATTTTATGGCAAGTTATGTAAGAATTAGCCATAAAGTTAGTGTTTCCCTTCCATCTATTTTTAAATGAGCCAGTTTGAACAATGTGCCTAACCATAAAATGGAAAAAATGGCAAAACAGCAGAACAAGCAGTCTGAGATCAGGATAGGTTGTACGCTGGACTTCTTAGGTTGTTTGACTACTGCTCCACAAGTCAAATGTGACCCAGCTAGGATAAAGTTGTACATACTACTCTTAAATTTTTGGTATTAGTCTTTCAGCCTATACCTTGTCCACAGTGGGATATTTCCTTCAATCCCTCTTCAGCTACAACATGAAAGCATCTGCTTAGTTTTCTTTCTCAGCACCTACTTTGTACAGAGAGGACTTGAAAGGTAAACATATTTTGAGGGCAATGATGAGGAGCTGACTGGCACTTCAGCAGCATTCCCATTCAAAAATAAAAATAAAAAAAAAATATTTTGCCATGGAAAAAGTAGCTTTCTGTAAAACTGGTCTACCAAAGAAATGCCTTCTCTAAAGAGTACGGCAAATTGATCAGTTCAACTAAAAAGCATGCAAAATCCTTTTGGACAGCAATCTATTACAGGAACTTACTAAAAATCACATATATGTGACCCATATATATATCTATGTCTGTCCCTCACAGACTGGACTATGTTACTGTTCCAAGAAAAGGGACTCCCACTACATATGAATAAGGTCAACACACAGAAAGATGCACTTGCTTGGTGCAGGTGGTCCAGGTCAGAGAGTCCTCAATTTTAATGCTCTGGGACCATGAGGATGGAAACACAGTTATTTAGGGTGTTTCATGCAGATCAGAGATGAATAGATTTCTATAGCATCTCCTAGACGTGATACACTACTCTTCTCTTTATTACTCCCAAATATATCTGGGACTACTTTTACTTCTCTCCATCTGAATGAACAAGTGATAATTTATAGTAAGCAGCTTGTGGGCTGTGTTCTGCAGCTGCAAAAATTACAGAAGTGGGGGCACGTGGCATGAAAATACATTTCCCACATGTACATGGCAGAAATCTTACAAAACCCTCTCTGTGAAGATAGAAATAAATGATTATGTTAGTGTCCCCCATAAGTGCTGTCATTGCAAAAATGAGGCGTCCCTTCTCCCTGAGATCAGTATGAATCAGAAGAAATTCCATGGAAAACAACATACTTCTTGAGCTAAAACATATGATCAAAGTCACCCCATGGACCTTGACCAAACCCATGTTTACAAAGCAAATTCACCATTTCCCTGGTGGGAGATGGCTGTTAGTTTTTAGGAAACAATCTGTGGAGTTTATTATTTAATTCAGCAAATGCTGGTAAATTCCCATGCATAAACAAACATCCTTCTTTGGAGGAATTTTTCTTGGGGAAATTCTGGCACTGCTAATGCAGGGCAAGTTTTCTCTCCACTTTGAAAGCTAGCTTGAATTTTTGGCCACTCATATAAGCCACTCGTGTTATTCCCCATGCACGAAATTTGCTCTACGCAAAGGAAATGCCTTTCCTCTGCTTTTGAAAGTCCAGGAATGAATTAACTTCCTCATTGTCATTGAAAACGGCTGTGAGATTTGAACATACCCGAAAATGTAGTTAATCTCTTAACATACAAGGAAAGATGTTGAAACCCATTCAATATTTAATGCTTTTGAGGTAAAAGCCCGGTGAAACTGTTCAGCCAGTGCTGCACCAAATGACATTAAATCCCACACCTACAGTAGTTATTCTAAAATAGGATTCACACTAAGCGCTGGGGGTACCAGATCCTTTGTACAATTCTGTTGTCTTTGATGAAATTAAAATAGTAACTTCCTGAAAGAGGTGCTGCGCACGTAGCAGACGTTCTGGGGCTGACACAGAAACTGCAGATGAAGCTCAGTGGCCTGTGTTACTGAGGAGGTCAGAATAGACAATTATAAAAAGCTGGTACTCTAGAAATGGATATTTCTTGGCTGTTTCTCCACATTTTGATGAACTAGGGGAAATTTCAAAAATTACACAGGGAAAAGATTGTCAAGCTTCACGCTCTATGATACGTGACTAAAAGCTACCTTCACGCGGTGACTTTTTATTCACTTTGCAGTCTCCACATAATTCCATCGCAGGGAGCTGCTGAGGAGAAGAGATGTTTCCATCTTGAGAGAAAACAGTGTCAGCAGTTCTCCCATATTTGTAGGGAATGATACAGAGTCATTCATTTACGTATTCACCATCCACGTGGAAAATAACCACAATTTAAAATAGCTTTACTGATTTCAAAGAGCGTAAGATTGGCTTAACAAATGGAAACATATCTAAAAATTAGATTATTGGAAATATAAAAAAAAAAAAATAAGAGAACAGGTTGCAGTGATTTTTATTTTTTTTTTTAACCATTCAGATTATACAAACTGCATATATTTGAGGAGAAAAGAAAAACTTCCAGTGAGATCGGGTTTCACTGGGAAAGGATCTAAGACAGCACAGCATTACTAAACACCTAGGAGGCTGGGATGTCTGTGGAACTGCAGGCTGTTCTATTTGAGAAAGTTTGACTGATTGCATTATCTGTTGAAATTGTTCAGGGAAGAGAGGAGGGTTGCAGTAATTACATCAGCAGGCGTTCCGTAGGTCCATTCCCTAGCCCTTCCGATCCTCTCCCAGAGGGTATAGCCCTGTGCTAAATGCTTACTTCATACTTGGGAGTTAGAATAGCAGCTGATGTGCTGATGTAAACTCATCAGACGGGAACACGGAAGAAAGGAAAACAATAGTAGTGCCCTCCCCACCTTCAGATGAGGCCTTTCCATTGGCTCTTTATTTGTTAACCAGTGGCTGAAGCAAACAGCTCCAAAATCCAGACTCTGCTTTAGGGGCCCCTGCTGTGGTGTGTGCTGTACATTCAGGCAGCACAGCAGTTCTCCCAACCTAAAGATTAAGGCAAAATAAGTGGTTTTGCAATACCTAAACCCAGACATTTGGACCGTGCGTTAAGGCACACGCTGACCACTACAGTTTGGGAAAGAGAAGACCATCCCAGTGCTGGACCCATCCTCCCACAGCGTTGTGTACATGATGCTTTATGCTTCAACCCTCAACATAAATCAAACACCGTTGCAGCAGCCACAGCTCACAGTTACAAGAAGTCTGCTAAACTCGGATGAAAACTCTCTCCACGTGGGGACCACGCTGTAAATACACGTCGTAAATCCCCATGTGCCTCCGAGAAAGTATCAAGAACGACCCACCCCATTTCTACGCTCTTTCCTAGACGTCTTCTCAACCCCTAGGAGAAACAGGGCACTGAGCTCTGTGGGCCTTTGATTCGACTTGCTGCTGCTGTTCTTATTGCCTTCAATTTAGCCACAAGCACTGTCTGAACCTGCTTGAAAATCCATGGAAAGCACTTTGCTCTCTTAGGCAAGAATAACGTTGGCCTTTTGCTTATTTCCTGCTGGGGGCTTATTGGAATTCTCTCTTTTGTGCATTGCAGAGGGTCAGTGACGCCGGGCTGTGCTGCTGGCTCAAATGTATAGCTAGCTATACGTCTCTGCAGGTTTTAGAGACCATGAGGCTTGATCCAGTATGGAGAGATATCAGAGGAATGCATGGCAGATAAAAATCAAGTTAGGAAGATGTTATCATTACCACTGCAACCTTCTCCCACATTTCCCAGACTCTGGTAAAACAGCTCTGGAAAGGCCCTCTGAGATTTCAGCTTGCCTTACCTCTGCACCAGGAGATAATGGTTATGGTTAAGGCCATACTTAACTCTCTTCTAGCTAATATAACCTGGTCTTAAAAATGTCCAGTGTCTACCTCCATAGGTCATTTATTCCAACTTTCCACCAGCCTCAACGGGAGAATATTGTCCTTAATGTTTCACCTGCAGGGGCTAAGGCATGATTTGAACTTGCAACTTCGTTGGAACCCACTGCAGTTCTAGCCCTTTACTTACTTCTGACATTTGTACCACGGCCATTAAAAAGAAGAAAAGAAGGGGAAAAGAAAAAAAAAGAAGGTAAAAATAAGAAGAAAAGAAGAAAGAAGGAGAAAAGCAGAAGAGAAGCAGAGGGAGGCTTGGCCCAGTGGCATAAATAAGAACCCTACTCCCAGTACAGTCCCTTGCCACACACAATACCTTGGTAAAAATCTCCCTGGGAATCAAGTTTCTCTTACTGTATTCAGATGAGTATAATGGAAAATTCACAAACCTAGTTCTGCTCTTGTTCTCTAAGTGGCAGAGATGAGTTTGGGTATTTTATATATATTTTTTTACCATCACTGCACCAGTTTTCTGTCTGATAGGCGTTTAAGGGATTTTCCTCCTCCTTTCTCCTCTGCACTGAAAAGTGCTTCTCATCACTTCTCCACCAGGAAAAGAAACAACGAAAGGGCTCCTGGAAGACAGAAGCGCTGAACTCAAGCATGACCTCAAGCACTGCTATTGCAATAGAAGGGATTTCCCTTTTATGATCCTTTTCCTCCCTTCTAGATGAATCACACCTCTTACAGAATTATCTGATGTTAAAAGACCTGGCAAACGATTGAGCTATTAAAGCCTGAATGTTTCTATCCGTAAATATTATCATAGTCATCATCCTATGATAGGATATTATAGGAGTACCGTCTTGACAAGGGGTCTTTCCTAATGTAACCTGTGAAACACTCGGTGATGGTGTCTGAACACTCTGAGGTTTGGGTTTAATCTAGTGAGCATGAGCTCCTCCTTCCTGAAGAGTCAAAAGAAGTGAACTAACTAACATAATTTAGAGATATAGAGCTCACTGGGGCCTTGAGAGATTGATTATTCTTCCCAAGTACGATAAAGAATTGCTATTGATTGATGTGCATGAAGCTGATTACTGGAATATCCCCCAAAGATGGATAATCTGCAGCTTCCCCAGATGGCCTGTTCCAGGGTTATACAAACTCCACCACTTATATGGGTGGGTTTTTTAACCCTACGCCTGATCATAATCTAGGTAGCTGCAATTTAAGGTATTTCTTACCCTCAGTGGCAAGGAGAACTTCTCCCTTCCCTCAAGAGATACAGATAGATATATATACATACAAAAAAATATGAGTGTGTGTAAATATATAGGTATGTGTATGTGTGTCTACACACACACACTTCAAAGAAGAAAATGTTCCTTGCCCTTATATATATGTATATATGTTTATATTCTGTCAAATATAAACATTATATCATAAATGGTGGGATAAACTATGGCGTATAATTACAAGAAGCGGGAGTAAATCAGAAAAGAGGAATGTGTATTCATGCATTCTATAATTATTGGTGGTGTTGATGTTTTTAAGGTGTTCCTACATTGCCTAGGAGATCCCGTTGACAAGACAGAACTTTATTTTGTGCTGTGCAAACTCAGATCAAATAAATTCCTGCCCTCCTGCTCAGACCTGTATGATAAACACCAGCCCTAGCCACGTGCAAGCAGCTTTTCAGTTTATCGAGGTGTAAATAGCAATTATGAATATTCAGATGTGCTCAACAATTAGCCAAAAAAAAAAAAGGAAAAAAAAATTGTTGCCTTTTCAGGTTTTCCTAGGACTCGGGCTCTCC
The DNA here is from genome assembly GCA_013400055.1 of Nycticryphes semicollaris. NCBI lineage: Eukaryota > Metazoa > Chordata > Aves > Charadriiformes > Rostratulidae > Nycticryphes > Nycticryphes semicollaris. Next base: position 321,956 of record VXBJ01004678.1, on the reverse strand, counting down.
CTCATAGGCTCACAGCTAATACCTGCAGAACTATTAGTCTCCTTCCTCACGCTTATTTTCCTTTCCTTCTTCCTGAGAGAGAAAAGCAGAAAGGGCTAGGACCACTTGTTGACCTATTTGCTGCAGTTTCACCTAGAAAGCAGTCCTTAATTCCTCTACCTTAGTTTCTCATTCCCACTCCCCGGTAAAACTCCTCTTCGCTTTATACGCTCCCTGTCAAACTCACTGAAGTGGCTGAGCTTCCCGTCACATGAGAGAAAATAAATATAAGTAGATATATAGCTGTTTTCTAATCAGATTGCTTCAGTAATCCAGGACCTCAGCTCACATAAAGGGATGGGGAAAAATGTCCCGGAGCAGGGAATGGCAAGATGCTGAAGGAAACATCCACTGGGTAAACCACACCAGAGATGCTGCTCTAGTCATACAAGCAATCCCTCGGGCAGTTCCCTCAGGCACCCAGCCCCCTGGCATCTCAGTCATCCCTCGGGCCATCAGTCCTTAAGTGCAGTGTGGAGCCTTCCTACCCAACTACTTCTTTTTAAGGGAAACAAAGGGGGGAATGGGGGAAATAAGGAGGAAAAAAAAAAAAGAGCTGTACTAAAAAAAATAACCAACAAAAACCAAACCAAAACCCAAGCAAACAAAAAGAAATCTCTGCAAGGAAAGGATAAAAAAAAATAAATGAAAATAAAAAATGGAAGGGATTATTCTTTTTCCAGACACATCCCTCGCTTCTTTTTGAGAGAAAGAAGGATGGCAGGCTGCACAGAGCCAGACGCAGGCCTGTGAACCTTGGGAAGGAATGTGCTGCCAGGTACTAACCACAGCGTGTGACAGGGGTCGGTGAGCTGGAGGCGAGGGAGCTCAAGGCTGAACTCTTCCAGAACCCACCTGCTCTCTGAAGGAGTCATGATTTAAGACCTGATTTCAAGGTGTGGAGCGACCCTGGCTCAGTGGGAGTGGTGGATGCTCGGGAAGAGGCAGGAACTCAGCATCTGTGAGTCCTCCTTTAAGGCTTCAAGAAACTTTTGTTGCATTTTATTTCATTCCCAGGTTGCAAGCCTGGTGGGCCAAGGAACTGCCCTTTTCCTCCATAAATCCCATCTATAAACCTTGTTTACAGGCCTTGAGTATTTTATTCTATTTAGTGATTTAATTTTTTTTTCCATTGCACAGATTTTAGGACATGGTTTAGAGGTGTGCATTAATTGATTACAATCATTTAATTTAATGATTCCTACACACTGCTAGGTGTGGCCAAGAGTTTGCAAACACACTCAGGGATTAAGATCTCCCTGACTTGGTAACTCTAGCCTGAAGTTCGTTACCTTGAGCAGAGCTGGACTAAGCATATTAACATCTCCTTCCTAAAATACCAGCGAACAGAGTTACGGGATTACATATCAGTAGAACCTCTAATTAAAGAAATGAAGTCACTTGTGGTTAGATACTGTACAAAGCCAAAACTGTGAGGCAGATGCAATGTAAATGGGAAAATAAAAAACAAAACAAACCAAAAAAAACCACCTCAACAACTTGCTTGGATTGGAAAACAGTCCAGGAGAGCAATGGCTTCAAACAGGACGGACTCCCTTTCCATCCCTCTGGATGTCAGCTCCAGAGGGGTGGGCACCTACACCCTGAGACTCCTCAGCGTACACATGGAGTCCAGCGAGCCCCTTGTCACACGCGTCACATGGGGACAAGGACATGGTAATGGCTCCTGGGGAAGTGGGAGCCTCTTGCTGCTGCTGCGACTGTTGCTCAGAGGGTGCTGGGGTACAGCCAGGGATGCAGCCAGGGATGGAGCCAGGCTGGAGCCAGGAGTGCTGCCAGGATGCAGGCAGAGGTACAGGCAGGGATGCAACCAGGGTTACGGGCAGGGGTGCAGTCAGGATGCAGGCAGAGGTACAGGCAGGGATACAGCCAGGGATACAGGCAGGTGTGACAAATGACCAAGTCCCAGTTTTGATAAAGAGACTTAGTTTATTGAGCGAATAGAGGCAAGCAAACAGCACTGGCACTGGGGACGCGGGGAGTCTCTGCTCCACCAACACGTGCACCGTGCAGTTCCCATTTTCAGTTTATATCCCTATACTAATACATATTTTTAACTATTTCTGAGAAAAGGTTGGTCTTTGCAAATGAATTCCAGGATAGGTGTATCTTCTTCAGCACTCCACAGGCTTCTCTTCCATATCACCATGTGGTTATCAGCAAGACTGGTTTAAACTGATAGACCAGGTGGCTTCTGTAAGATACAAGGACTATATACATATTATCGCCAGCCATCCTGCCCCTCCTAGGCTTGTGGTTATACAAGAGAACAGAATGGTTAAAAATTACATGCAGAGAGAGTTACATTTCATCATGTGGCCCTAGCATTATTTCATATTGACATGAATCAAATGGACATATTTCACACAGGGGTGCTGCCAGGATGCAGGCAGAGGTTCCGGCAGGGATGTAGCCAGGGGTACAGGCAGGGATGTAACCAGGGGTACAGACAGGGATGCAGCCAGGGATACAGCCAGGGGTACATCCAGGGGTACAGGCAGGGGTACTGCCAGGATGCAGGTAGAGGTACAGGCAGGGATGCATCCCCCAGCTCTAGGCACAGCAGGGCAGTGCAGGACCGGCTGCAGCAGCCGGTTCCCCAGCACAACCCCCTCGTTACCGAGGGACACAGGGTCACAGAGCCGCTCCGGCCCCAGCAGCTCGCCCCGCGGGCTGCCCTCCCCCGCCCGGCCGCGTCCCGCCGAACACCGGGGCTGCCACGGTGGCGGAGCGAGGCCTGCGAGACGGCTCGGGCACCCCACCCGGGGCGGGGAAAAACGGAATAAGGAAGGAAAAACTGACAGCCCGGCTCCCGAAAAGCCCGCCGGTGAGTCAGGGCGGGCGGAGCGGCGGC
>VXBJ01004678.1:211041-318776 GCA_013400055.1 Nycticryphes semicollaris | reverse complement strand
TGGGAGGGGGGGGGCGGCGGGGAAGACTGTCGGTCCCCGGTTGGCTTTGGACAATCTTTGGCCAGGCGGTGGTGAAGTTGTGCCCACCGGGGGCTGGCGCTGGCCCTACCCTCGGCTTGGCTGGACCCCCAGGCTCTGTGGGACCCCCGCCGGGGACAGGGGTCCCGACGGCGGCCCCTCAGCGCGGATCTCGGGGAGGCTAAGCGTCGTGGAAGGGGGTTACTGGGCTTGATTTTAGCTTGATCTCTCTGCTGCTGGAGTTGTCTGCTTTGAGGTCCCTCTCCTCTGGAGCTGACAGGTGGCAATAGCGGCTATCGTTGCCACCTTGCGTACACCCCTTTCCAGCAGACCAGTAAGTTAGAGGGAGCTAAGCCCTGTAAACCAGTCCTGCGGTACATAAACCACCCTTAATCCTCATCGTCTTCCTTGGTGAAGAGTGATAAGGCGCTTAGTTCTGTACCAAGCACTCACAGACCCAGGCGTAGAAATCTGTGGGTGCTGAAGGTGTATTAAGCATGTTTATCTTAGCATCGTCACAGCACTTCACGGGAAAGGGTTTATTATTGCCGTTTTTCAGCTAGAGGACAGAAAATGAAAATAACTTTACGAAGCCACTGGCACAACTCGGAACAGTTTTCAGCTTTCCCGAGCCCAGCATCCTCAGTTTTACCTGTTTGAAAAGGATGCTGCCTCTGATGGGTATTTAATCATTGTTTACAGCTGTTCTTTTCTGAGAATTCTTAGTCATTACACGTTGAAGTAGAACAGCATATACAGTAAAGCACAGTATAGTATCGCCTACTATAATTGTAGCTGGTCTTCCTGGTCTTTAAATCTCTGGCTCAGTTGGCTATTGGGTTCTGTTTGTCTCATCACATTGTTTTTGGAAGTAAGGCTTGCTCAGCTTTTGCCTTGATTGACATTTAATGACCATAAATAGCACAGACAGTAATCTCCCTGTGTGGAGGGGAAAACATGCCTGTAGAATGTAGCTATTGAATAGTACAGTTTCAGTGAATGCCTCTGTAAGTTCAGTACTTTTTGTTACTTAAAGCTGGAAATAACCATTTCAAAGGTCTGTGCTGGTGGTGCTTGATCATGTGATTAGTCTTTATTCGTGTGAAAAAAAATCCCATTGACTCAGTGGCTCTACTTACAAAAGTAAGGGATTCAGTATTTTGATCATCTCAGAGCAAAGTATAGTGGAGGTTATTAAACACATTAATAGGGTGTTGTTTATATTTCATTCCTTACACCACCCATTAGGATTACATAAAAGCATGTGTAAAACCTGGGGTGGGGTGGGGGGAGTGGATAAGAAAATGCTCTATTTCCATTTCAAGGTTGTAAGTTGGGAGGGGAATGATAAGAATATGCCGTCTTCGTTAGCTCCTCCGCATGTGGCGAGATGTGACAGCTGTGAGTGTCCCTGTCCCTAGTGCTCTTACGGGAGCAGAGGGGACACTGCATGAATGACTTTGCCCTGACTGAGCAGAAAGGACTTTGCAGCATCTCGTGTTTCACCTGCCTCTACTTAGGGCTTGACAGGACACCCACTGAATCCCTCCATCTGCTGGTCCTCGGGGGGGGGGGTACAGAGGGCAGCAGGAGCTTGAGGTCCCATCTTACCCAGGCAGGGTCCTTTCTGGCACTCTGGCTGCATGGCTGGAGGTGGATGTCACCAAGCGAAGTGTCTCCCAAGGGCAGTGTCACCAATGGAAGGAGAGAGCAGCTGGTTCCCTGGGGGGAAGGATTGCTTAAGCCCTTCTGTGCAAGAAGGGTCTTTTGCCTCCATAGCCCTGGTTATGGTCCTTCATCCTCTCTCTGGCCCTCCAGACTCATCTCCATGAGGAAAACTTCCTGAGAGTGTAATAAATCAGTTGTTTCTTGTCTCCTTGTCATTGGCATGCTGTGCACGGGGACCTTGGTGTATCCCTAGGGCTTGATATTTTTCCGTAGATTCATAATCCCAATGGTGGGCTCTCCAAACGTGACCATGATAGGCATGCACCCTTTTGTTTGTCTTAGTAGAGATCTTTGCCTGCTTTTTAAGCAGAGCAGTGATGTACGTGGACAGCACGGGGAGCCTCTCCCCGTAAAAATAGGTTTTTGGGTGTTAGTGCAGTGCATGGGACTTTTGAGGGATGTGGTCCCTACGTTGGGCTCTAGCTGCCCACAAAGTCGGTGCGCTCTGAATAAGTATTTTGGGACCGTAGCCAGTTTGAGGTTACGGGGCTTTTTTTTGTTCTTCCTGCTGTAGCCCACGAGGCCAGAGGCTCTGCAGGAAGGGATGCAGGGCAGCAAACATTACATGTCCCACTGTGGAAAAATATTGGGGTTTTTGAGCCAAGTGGAAATGCTTTTTCAGCTATGTTGACTTACCACTGAGTAATAGCAGCACTGCAGCCTGCACCCCCACACAGGGACCTCTGTGCAGTGGCTCTGCCGCTCACAAAATATAAGGAGCCTCACAAAGAGTAATGTAAGTCTGTCCCTGAGTCCTTGCTCCGCTACAAATTCCTCATTTGCCATCTCCGGCATACCGTAAGTATGGGACAGATTGTAGCATGGCATGTAGTTCTTGGGGCTCTTTTTGTACTATACCAAGCACCACTTCTCAGAATGTAGGGGCNTTGGTTTTTTTTTTTAATTTTTTTTTGGCATATCATCAAAACAAGAGCTTGAAGCATGCTCAAAGTTCAGCAAGTTCATATGGGATTACACTGTGCAATTATCAATTAGTCAAGTTTCCAGGATAATTTTCCCTTCCCTTGATCTTGCCTTCTTTTATCCGTACTTGGATTGAAATGCTTTTTTTTTTTGTTCCCCCAACGATGATGCCATTTCCTTAGTTATGAATAAATTATCTTTAATATCTCAGTAAGTGACAGCAGTAAATGATTGGAATAAGCTGCTCGGTGTCTGTGTCTGAGTAATGCAGAGAAGGTAATGGGTATGAGCTTTAAAAATCATCATCTATATAAGGCTGAGTGGATGGCACCCACTTTGTGTTTGTTTTAGGCAAAACTGCAGCCAGAATCCTGCCCCTGAAAGTGCCTTCTCAATCTCTGCAGAAGTGATAGCGCTGTGGTGCACTAACATGCCAATTAAAGGATCCTTTTTTCCTTTCAGATGTCTTCTAGAAACATGGCTGGCCAACACATCCTTCCTCAAGCCTTGTATCAGAGCAACATGCTGAAAGCCATGAAGATTAGAGAGAGGACACCTGAAGATTTGGTCAAACCCCCTGCTGGAATAATTCACCACTTCAGGACTATGCACAGATACACCATAGAAATGTTCAGAATGTGCCAGTTTTGTCCTCAGTTTCGGGAGACGCTTCAGAAGGCCCTGACTGACCAGGCCACCCAGACTTCGCTGGAGCGCCAGAGGAAGCTCAACTGGTGCATGGAAGTGCGGAGACTTGTCCCTCTGAAGACTAATGGTAAGTTGTGAGCAGGTCTTTGCACTGGCGTTGAAACGGGTAACACAAACGTAGCACCTTTATTAATAGCATCTGAGTTCACGTTACTGAAACAGAAGCGCCCGGCTTTAGAGAAGTGGGGCCTTTTAATGTTAGCTTTGTCAATTAGAATTCTTTCCACGCGATGTGTTGTCCTGAGGCCGTAGCGGTCCCCTGCTCACATCACGGTATTGTGAATGGCCTGAAAATTTCACAGATATTTTCATAATATTGGTGACTTCTAGCATGTCAGAAAAAAATACCAGGTGGGAACCTTGACTTGCAACCCATCACCGTTCTGTGAATCTGTTCTGTGTCGGCTGCCTCGTCGGAAGTGTTGAACGGCCCTTAATGCCAGGCAAGAGGAGACTTCAGATGTTCTGAGTGATGGGGATGCATTCCCATATACATATATATATAGCAGAAGTTAATATCATAAGATCGTAGAATCTGTGGGACACCTCCCACCAGAGCAGGTTGCTCAAAACTCCATCCAGCCTGGCCTGGAACACCTCCAGGGAAGAGGCAGCCATAGCTTCTTGGAGCAACCTCTTACAGTGTTTCGCCACCCTCACAGGAAAGAATTTCTTCTTAAGATATAATCTAAATCTCCCCTCTTTCAGTTTAAAACCGTTACCCCATGTCTTATGGCTCTACTCCTGGATCAAGAGTCCCTCCCCATATCTGCTGTAGCCCCTTTAGGTACTGGAATGGGCTCTAAGGTCTCCCTGGAACCTTCTTTTCTCCAGGATGAACAGCCTCAAGTCTCAGCATCTCTCCTACCACTGTAGCTGGCAGTCAAGGTTCCCTTGCTGATCCGGCTTTAACAGCGGTGCTGGCGGGAGCATCCTGGACTTGGAGCCTCTGGGAACCTGACCTCGGTGGCCCTGGAGTCAACATCCCGCACCCGGCCAGCTCCCTCATCCTGAGCTGCCTGCTGGGGTTTGCCAGCTCTCCTCTTCCCTCGGGGCTCACCAGTAACTCCCAACACAAAGTGTGCAGTGCCCTTTTCTCTCAAGGGTCAGTGCTGGTTTCAGGACTTGGCTTTGGGGTTGTTTTGCACCCGGTGCTATAAATGAGAAGGTAGAGCAGGAGCACAAAGATTTCTTGAACAGGGTGCGTGTGTCCACAGGATTCGAGCTGGAAACTTTTGCACATGACTCTTAAGAGTCGCTGGGCATTGCACGTTCAAGTGGAGGAAAGATGGGGTAATGGCTATGACTTATGGTCACGCAGTTGCAAAGAGGATTGGACTCAGGATTCCCTAAAGCTGGGAAGGTAGCCTGGGACAGTGAGGACTCCAAGAATTTGGAAAATATATATTCTTTGCTCAAGGAGCAGGTGACACTGGTTATAGAAACTCTATGGTGGTGTGGTGGACCTGCAGCCTTGTTTAAGTCCTTACGTTATGTTCTGTGGATGCCTCTAGTCATATCTGGTTTTGTACACATTGGCCTTATCTTCCTAGTGCATACTCTTCCTTTCTCAAGCTCTACTGTACTTCTCTGTCTGATTGCACACAGCTGTGTTGTACAAAACCCATAAAAATAGAACCGCTGCATAGATGTCACTGCCCCAACCTAGAAGACCCTTGTCCTGATGGGCGTCCCTCCAACTGTCATTACCTTCTGGTGGGCTTTTGTGGGCTGGCTCTTGGCCTTCCAGAAGGACTGGAGTTGCAGCTGGGGCAGGCAAGCACTTTGCAGGGACTGAGGAAGGTAAGGTCGCTCCAAGTGCTGCATCTTCACAACTTGACCCCAGGAGATGAGCTCTTAACAGATTAACTAGGAAAATGGACACTGCGGGTAATTTTAACCCCGGGGCAAAAGAGCACCGTTTTTTGGAATCCTGCCCCCATCTCCTGTTAACAGGGGTCCTGCAGGGGTTAGTGTTGCCTGGACAGGCCCTTCTTGCTGACAGCGCTGTATTCAATAACTGTGACCTCTTGGGTTGTCTCGTGACAATCGTGGGAACAATTTGAGAACTGGGGACCTGGGTCCCATGTGTGAGCAGGCCTAATGACGTGACGCACGAGATGTTGCAACACAGGAGCAGGTTGAAGGAAGGCAATGCAAAGGCTGGGTTTGTGGTGTGTAGCCCCTTCACCACCACCACCACCCCCACGCCAAGCGGCTAATGAAGCCAGCTTCAGTTCAGTGTTTTGGGGTCATTAAGTGCATGAACAGAAGGAGTGGCTTTGGCAACCTGTGGTTTGTGCAAAGTAGTCATGGTGATGGACCTTCACAGGATGGAGAAGAAGGGGATCCCTGGAAGAAGGGACTGGAGAAGGCCTGTATTCTCCCAGAAAAGAACCTTTTGGTTTTTTTCTCCCGCCGTGTGGCACAAAGAATATTTTTTAAAGCAATTAGCGGCTTAACCCATAGGTGTGGGAGGAATATATTAGGTTTTTTGCAGCCAACGCTGGGCTTTCTTCAGAAAATTCTGGGGCTTTTTTCTAATGAAGGTTGCGATTGTTGAAAAGAGAAAGTATCTCCTGTAGGATCTTTTTGGTGTGTATTTTACCTCATATGCGTGTGAGTTTGTGGAGTGGCGGGGGTTTTCTTGTTGGTTTTATTTTTTTATAAAAACAAAAAAAAAAAACCCAAACCAGCAAAACAACCCTTTTGAATCACCACACATTTCTTCGCAGATGTGTGAATGGCGGATAGAAGGAAAGCAGTAGGAGGTATAAAAATCGAAACAGGGTGGGTTGGGTTATTTAAAAAAAAAAAAAAAGTAATAATTTAAAAATTCCAGCAGCTATTGGCTGTAGAGATTTCACTTGTATAATGAATCGGTGTTCATTCCAGCTCACCCAGCCACACCTCCCTGGGAAAGTCCGAAGGAGGCTTCGCCGCTCAGCCCTGCGCGCCGCAGAACAAAAAGTACAACTGTTGCTCAACTGCTGCTCGAGCGGTGCAGGCAGGGGAATTCCAAATGCTGTGTAAGGAATTTTGGGCAGCGCTTCTCAATAAAGAACTGAAAGCGAGCGCTCAAAGAGAGAGAGAGAGTGAGAGAAGGGAAAAAAAGAAAAAAAAAATCTTATCTTTGCTCTAGATTTTGCAAAGGGAAAATTTTAATGGGATTAATACGTCATCTTTCTTGGTCAGAAGGAAACCCGGTCGGTTTTTCTGTCTAGTACGTCGTTCCTTGAATTTTGAGCTCCAGTAAGCAGCCTGCAGACCTGAAGGAAACTTTGCAAGGCAGCGTTCAGGGACTGGAGCGCAGTTTGCAGGAACCTACTATGCATCCATCCCATAGGAATTTCTGAAGCGTTACAGCAGATTTCAAATGGTAGCTTTTTTTTCAGGATCTGGGGTCTGTTGTAGTTTGTTTTGTTTTTTCTCTGCAGTCCCACAGAAGAAGTAGCAAAAGCGTTCACAAGGAGTGTACTTGAGCTCTTAATGCGCGTAGCGAACTGGGATTAAGTCTTTTGTGTGGGTTCTTTGGGTGGTTTGGTTTTTTCCCACGTGAGAAAAATCTAGTAGCTTTAGCGTGGTTGATGTCCTCCCTTCCAAGGAAATTGCAGTGATTTCTTAGCATTGAGTGAATTTGCTTACTGCTGTAGTAAACACCACACATAGTTTTGAATCTGGAGACACGACAGTAATGATTCTTGACATCTCCCTTTCAAGGGAGACATCCTCTTTTGAAGAACATGGCCAGAGACAGAATTTGAAACCCAGCCATAGGCATATTTTGTCACACCTTTTCATTAAGTTAGTTAACTCCTCTGATTCCCAGTTTCTTCCCCTCTGAAACTACAGAACATCTCTTTCCTTCCTACGTGTAAAGAGGACTTTTTCAATGCAAGGAATGTGTCTAAATGAAAATCAAATCATTACGTTCTTTATTTATTTTGTTTTAATTTTGTTTTAAAAAAGATCCATCTAAATAAAATATTTAACAGCCCAGCATGCTCTCAGCTCTGCAAGGAAGGAAGAGGTGTTCTTGTGACTGCTTTACATAAATCAACTACTCTTCTCTTTCTGTCTCTTTTTTATTACAATTCCTCCACCAAGCCCAGCCAAGTGCTAAGCTTTTCAGTGCATTGCTGGTCAGGGGACTTGAGGCTTGGTGTTGTATTCTTAGTGGTTTCCATTCTCTCTGCCCTGTGCCATCAGGAGTCCTTGTATAAGCCCTGATGAAGGAGATTTACACATCGTTTTGTAATTTTAAGTTGGCTTTGTTGTGTTGAAAAGCCATTTCAACTGTTTAATTTTACAGTTGACCCCACAATTTAGTTCATGGTATCAGTCAAAGTTAAGTAAGATAGATAAGGGGCAGGCTTCACAGAATCCCAGAATGTTATGGGGTTGGAAGGGACCTCTGGAGACTATCCAGTCCACCCCCTTGCCACCCCACCTAGGGCAGGTTGCACAGGTGGGTTTTGAGTGTCTCCATAGAAGGAGACTCCACCACCTCCCTGGGCAGCCTCTTCCAGGGCTCTGCCACCCTCCAAGGAAAGAAGTTCCTCCTCATGTTTAGATGGAACTTCCCGTGTTCATGTTTGTCCCCTTTATCTCTTGAATGCCTCGTTACCATTGCTGAATGACCAACCAGTGAAGGGACAAAACCAGCAGAGAGGGGACTTCATTCCTTTCTGTCTCTGAGAAGAGAGCTCATTGCTGTAGTCTCATTAAAACTGTTCTTTCTGAGGCTTGGAGAGAAATGCACAGGGAATTCCATAGGTGCAGCATAATTCTACATCCCACATACTTGTGGGGTTTTATTTAAGTAGCCATTTAAAAATCGCATGCTTTTCCTTTTGTTTTGTCTTTTTTTTTTGCAGGTGATGGGAATTGCCTCATGCATGCTGCCTCCCAGTACATGTGGGGTATTGAAGATATCGACCTGGTCTTAAGAAAAGCATTGTTTAGCACCCTCAAGGAGATGGACACACGGAACTTCAAGCTCCGCTGGCAGCGTGAGGCGATTAAATCCCAGGAGTTTGTAGAAACGGGACTCCACTATGACACCCGGGTAAGGGGGCCGGAGGGAATATTTTCTCTGTGTTTTGTTGATGTAATTCACTTTTTGGCTTCATGGATTCTGCTGTTAGTGGAGAGCAGAAGTAGTCTTCCTTTGGAGGAGATGGGAAAGCATGACTGTTTTGAGCTGTTCTGACCCCCGTGTCCATGCCTGTTGCTGACAGATGTTTCTTTCCTCAGAACTGGGAGGAGGAGTGGGAATACCTCATCGAAATGACCTCCCCAGAAACATCTGGGGCTCGAAACAGGCTTCCATATAATGCACTGGAAGAAATCCACATCTTCATCCTCGCTAACATCCTGAGGCGGCCAGTCATAGTCATTGCAGGTGAGTTGACCCACCACACGTCTCTTTCTGGACCATGTCACTCTGTGATGTATTAGGAATCCTATTTCATGGTTGTTTCCAGGTAGGGACGCTTCAGAACTGGGCGTTTTCAGCAATTGTTCTAAAACTAAAACCCAGCCTGTGTTTTCTCTTGCCGGAAGCACATACTTAACATGCGTTTATTTGTGTTTTTGTTCCGTATGCAGACAAAGTGGTGAGAAGTTTAGAGTCAGGCTCCAGTTTCGCTCCCCTGAACGTTGGTGGTGTTTACTTGCCTCTCCATTGGCCAGCTGAAGAATGCTATCGATACCCAATTGTGCTTGGCTACGACAACATGCATTTTACACCCCTAGTGACTCTGAAGGACAGCGGGCCAGGTATTTTTCAAGTACCTTGTTTGCTGTTTATGTAGCTTCTTCAATATTGTCATGCTGATAAAGCATTTGAATATCATCTGGTTTAGATTTGCATTTCAAAAGCTTAGATAAGGGTAAAAAAATTCCTTTGGAAGGCGTGCTTACAATGTGAGCAGAAACAGTGTGGCCTGTAAATCGGAACAGAAAGTAAAGATTGTCTTCACAATGCTGGTTGAAAGTAGAGTGCAGCTCATCTGCTTGCAGGCTGGGATCAGTCAAAGAGTGGCCTCTGCTTCGTTGTGTTCTGGCCTCCTCTACACACAAGAGAAGAAGCTCTGAAGGCCATGATCTCACAGTGATGCGCCGCTGCCTGGCAGGGATAATGAGACTCATGCTTTGTTGGTTTTGCTGCATCTCTTTTACGTGGATAGCAGTCCTCTGGGTTTAGGTTGGGGCATCGTCCCGTGGAAAGGAGTATCAAGCTAAGATCTACAGTGCCGCCCACACTGAGAGGAAAATTGCTATGGGGACAACAAAACTCCCGTGGGATGGGGCTAGATTCGTGGTGCAGATGTGTCTGCGTCCTCCCACATTGGCACTGTTCAGAAACTGGTTGCTCTTGCTGGCTGTTCTCCTCTCTCTGAAATCCTGCAGCAGTGGTGATGTCTCCATGTGTTGCGTGGTTACTCCTGCCTGGTAGTATGTATATATGCTAATCCATCTTGTTTCCCCACAGAAATCCGGGCTGTCCCTCTGGTCACCAGCGAACGAGGCAGATTTGAGGACTTGAGTGTGCACTTTCTGACAGACGCGGAGGAGAGGGAGAAAGAGCAGCTGCTGAAAGATTACTTGATAGTGATAGAAATTCCAGTGCAAGGCTGGGATCATGGTACAACTCATCTAATTAATGCTGCAAAGTGAGTGTCATTCATTTTTCCTCAAAGTCGTCTCATGTATGGTGGTGGGAGAAGCTGGGCTGCCCAGTGTGTTCGGTCCTTCCTTCCTTCCATGGCGGCACCCGTATTTACCCTCTGCAATAGGAGATAAAAGCGTTACTGCTGTCCTGCTGTGAAGTGGCATGAGCTTGAGCTGGTCACAAATTTAAAGGCAAAAAAGTCTTCAGACTTAGCAGACTCAAGCTAACATTTTTAGAAGGGTAAACCCACCGGTGCGGTCTCGCTGACTGGCCGATTGCACAGGCGGGTGGCTGAAAGGCAGTTAAGCCCAGGAACTAGTTAGACCAAGCTCTAGCTCTTGCACTTTATCTGAGGGCACGTTGCATAAAAGTGCAGCTGGCATAATTTTGGCTGCCCTGGCGGTATGTTCTCAGTGCAGATGCCTCGATACCCCGGGCTGTTGCAGTGTGGGCAGGAAGCTGTGGCTGGTGGGAAGAACCGACATCTCCATCAACCTGACGGTTGAGCCTCAGTAACGTGCTGGAGGCAGCTGGTGGCATTCACCAGCCTCTCACATTTAGGAGATGCTGGAGGCGGTGTTCACCCAGCCCCTTGACAATTGTGGCTCCCTGAAAACTCTGTCTTTGCTTCAATTGCCACACAGGGAGCAGTGGCTTGGGAGCCTTCAAAACTGAAGTCCTCCTACCCAAAGGATATATGCATATGTATAAAGAAGCAGTCCAGGTTGCCTATTCCCACTGCACAGATGTGCTCTTGAGTGTTTCCAGTAACTCAAGCTCCTCATTCCCTCAGTTGTGACACGGGAAAACCCTGGTGTGGGGTATTCCCTGTGGTCAGGGGCAGGGTAGGGATGGTGGGATGGATGTTACACACTGCACGGAAGCCCCATAGTTGGTTTGAAAAATTCCACTGGTAGATACAGACACAGCAGGGCAAAACCAGGAGCAGATTTCACCATGAACTGTAGGGAGGGCTTGTTCTTTGTGTGAGCTGGTGAAGAGGGGGATCTTCCACTCTAACCTCAGCTCAGCTGAGTGCTGGTCTTCAGAGAAATTCAGGATTGGAGGGATTTTTCTAGAGAGAGATTCTCCATATTCCTCCTGCAAACAGCTCTCACACAGAAGAGCCTCCCCTAGAAAATCCTGTTAAGAGCACTTCTGTTTAGCATTGCATCAGACCATTTCTTTAGATATGAAATCTCCATTTGACATCGCTGGACACCTGCTTTTAAAATTATTTCCATTTACAGCAACAGTTTAACATCCTAGACCTTCTAGCTGAGTAATATGGATGTGCACTAAACCTACGTTTCCTCCCCACGTTGCTTTTATTTGCCTCCACCCCCACCACCTACCCTTTTCAAACACTGATGCAATCTTCCTTTTTTTGGCTGTCAGGTTAGATGAAGGCAACCTCCCCAAAGAAATAAACCTCGTGGAAGATTACTTCCAACTGGTACAGCACGAGTACAAGAAGTGGCAGGAGAACGCTGAACCCGCTAGAAGGGAGACCTGCTCCAGGAACAGGCAGGAACTGTCCCTCTCCCAGCTCTCCCTCTTACAGGTGAAATGTGAAACGCCAAACTGCCCGTTCTACATGTCTGTGAACACCCAACCCTACTGCCACGAGTGCTTTGAGCGGAGGTCCCAGGCAAGCAAAGGAAGAAAGCAGACCCCCAAAGCAACACCCGAGAAACTGAAGGCATCTGGGTCGGGTTCCTCCCGCGGGGACGTTTGTGAACCTGGGGGATGGACGTCCGAAGAGCCTGTGACAGGCCCTCGCTCCGCACCTCCAACTGCTCCAAGCCTTTTCCTGTACAGCGAGACCACGGCCATGAAATGCAGGACACCGGACTGTCCCTTTACGTTGAACGTGCAACACAACGGGCTTTGCGAACGCTGCTACAACTCCAGGCAGCTCGGTCCTTGCAACAACTTGGAGGACTGGAGACATTTAGACTATGCCACGTGCAAGGTGTGCCGTCAGAAGGCCAACAGGACCTTCAATGGCACGTGCAGCACTTGCTTCAAAAGGACTACAGAGCGCCCCTCAAATGGCAGCCCTGCTTTCCCACCCACGTGCCATCAGAGATCCACGTCTGACCCTTCCCAGATCTCCCAGAGCCTCCTCCAGCACTCCTGCCACCAGCCTCCCAACGTTCACGGGGAGGAGCCCTCACCGGCGGCTCTGCCTCCCGAGGAGAAGAGAGGAGGGAACCTCTGCAGGAAACCTGGCTGCAAGTTTTTTGGGACGGCGCAGAATGAGGGCTTCTGCACACTCTGCTTCTTCGAGTACAGGGAGAACCACGGTAAGGTGGAGAGGGGCTGAGCTTTGGCATGTTTTGGTTGCAGATCAGCCTCCTGGAGCTACGAAGCTCTTGTGTGCACCGGGTGTTAAAAGGGCAGGGGGTGACAGAAATGGTGTGGAGCAGAAGCAGCAGTCTGAGGAGAAGGTGCTTTTTTTGCTCCTTAACAGCGTGGGAAATCTGTGAAGTCTCTTGTAAAACTTCCTGTTGGCTTTCATGGGAGCAAAATTAGCTCAAGGTAGGGTTGGGTTGTGGTCCCTCCTCACTGTCCACTGCAGTCTCAGTTTGGGATGAATTTTCTTCACGGCTGTATTGTAGGAGTTGGAGGGAATATGTATAGATATATATATATAGAGAGAGAGAGACAGAAAGAGTGTACTTTGTCCACTTCTGGGCTCCATGGTTCAAGAAGGACAGGGAACTGATGGAGAGGGTACAGCAGAGGACCACAAATGTGATGAGGGGACTAGAATATCTCTCTGATGAGGAAAGGCTGAGGGACTTGGGTCTTTTTAGTCTGGAGAAGAGAAGGCTGAGGGGGAATCTGATTGATACCTATAAATACTTCAAGGGTGGGTGTCAAGAGGATGGGGCCAAGCTTTTTTCAGTGGTGCCCAGGGACAGGACAAGAGGGAATGAGCACAAACTTGAACATAGGAAGTTCCATCTAGACATGAGGAGGAACTTCTTCCCTTTGAGGGTGGCAGAGCCCTGGCAGAGGCTCCCCAGAGAGGTGGTGGAGTCTCCCTCTCTGGAGACATTTCAAACCCTGCCTGGATGTGTTCCTGTGCAACCTGCTCTGGGTGACCCTGCTCTGGCAGGGGGATTGGACTGGATGGTCTTCAGAGGTCCCTTCCAACCCCATAGCATTCTGTGATTCTGTATCGATGCTACTGGAAACCAGTTACATTGACAAGGCTTTTAAAAGCCTTGGGATGAATCTGAAGGTCCGTATCCGTTTTGGATGTAAGAGGTATAACACTCTGCAGTTGCTACTGAAGTCACCTTGATAAGCTGAGCAAGTAGAAGCTGACTGTAGATGATGTGCTTGTATTTTGGAGTAATTTAGGAGCGTATTGTCATAGTCTGCCTTGAAATCTTTCTTAGTAGTATCATGTGCACGTGTGCATTTAATGGCAGGGCTTCAAAAACATAACAGCCTGTGAACAAATCACAGCATGAAATCTTCACCTTTGGGTGAAGCCCTTGGGTAGAGAGGGTGAAAGACAGAATTATTGCCCACTTCTTCAGACTGTTTCACTGCTGAACGATTGTGCCGATGCTGCGCTTTCCACGTACTTTGAAATGAGGGAACTTGTACGCCAGCCTGCAATAGCTTGTTTCCCAGCCTTGCTCGGAATGACACTTTTTCCCTTCTGCATGTGGAATATGTCAGATTGCTTCATGAGCCTAAAAACCAGACGGCGCTTTTTCCCACTAAGCCCATGTGCCGCTGCACTTCCATTACCCCACGCGCTTGAAATAGGGGAGGGCTGAAAGGGAAGTGTCAGGGTTGGTCACAGATGACATGCAGAAGCCAAAGGCGAAATCCCTCATGACTTCAATGGTATCTAGTTTTCCCACTGAGGGCAGATTTTTTTCCCAACTCAGCTGTTTCAACAGCTTCTGATATGAAAATCAGGCTGAATTAGCTCCCTCCTTTATGTAACACAGAGGAAGGTGCATCAACTGAGGTGTCTTGGGATTGTCCAAAACCCATGTGTGAGGCTGGTGAATTAAGTTTTTAGTATTAGTATTATTATTTTGGTGTTTGGTTTTTTTTTCAAACTGGGGAGCTTTTTATAGGTGCTTTGAGTCATCAGATGTACTGGGCACATTCAAACTCCTCCCGTCCTTACTTTGCATTACAGACAGCACTTTGCTACGCCACCAGAGGAGGTCTCAGAGGAAGTCCTCAGCAGTGGGTCAGCTGGGAACCTCCGCTGCCACCTTCCGTAACAGCGTGTCCTGCCAGCGGCGTGACTGCGGCACCCTGGGCAGCACGATGCTCGAAGGGTACTGCCAGAACTGCTTCATTAAAGCCCAGAACCAGCGATTTCAGGAAGCCAGGAGGACAGAAGAACAGCTGGTGAGACAGCCAGAAGTAAGTATGAACTTCTCAAAACCTTCTTCGTGTTTAGGGCAGCAACCTTTTTTTCTGTTGCGAGAACGACTCTAGATGTGCACTACAAAATCCTGAAGTGACTGCTCCCCAAGTGTCACAGAAATGTCTCTGTCACTGGAGACATTCAAAACTGGCCTGGACAAGTTCCCATGCATCCTGCTCTAGGAGGACCTGCTTTGGCAGGGGGGGTTGGATTAGGTGATCTCCAGAGGTCCCTTCCAACCCCATAGCATCCTGTGATTCTGTGAAAGACAAATGTAGAGTAATTCCATTATTTTTACCTGTGGCAACTGAGCAGCACTCCTGAAAGTCATAAAATATAGAATCATTGAGGTTGGAAAAGACCCTTAAAGATCAAGTCCAACAGTAAATCTAATACTGCAAAGTCCAAGTTGTTCTCAGTGTAGGGTTATCATGGCCATGTTGAGTTTTATCTCAGGTGGGTTTTCACCACCAGTTTCAGTGGAAGCAATTGAACCAACCGTTTTGGTTTGTTTGCTGCTTGGGGAGAGATTTTCACTCTTACTCTTAGACCTCTGCAAGTGCATCAAGGGGTTGGTCCACTCCTTTCCCCTTTTTCGTTGAGCCCATTATAGATTTATTTGTCTATTCCAGATTTTTTTTTATTTGATCTGTTCTGTCCCTTTTAAAATGGAGAGTTGCCAAAGATAAGAAAAACTTTCTTTTTTTTTTTTTCTCCTAAGAAGTGTCAGAATTTTTGATTTTTCTTTGGTAAAGCCCAGTTTGGCTCTGGGTATTCTCAGAAGCAGCATGTCTGCAACAATCCCCAGCGCTTACCTGTACAAACCAGGAGCAGAGTCGAGAGTACATCAATGAGAAGCCGCTTGTGCTGCCAGCGCGGCAACTGACAGTGTGTTTTTAACCTGGGTTCATTGATTTGTTTGTTTTGTTGGTTTTGTTTTTTCAAGAGAATGGGACAGCACAGGGACTTGCCACGAGCAGCGTTGAGTAGCCAGAAGAGACGGTGCGCCGTGGCTTCCTGTCGAAACAACCTGGCTGGCAGAAGCGACGACTTGTGCCAGGAGTGCCAGCGCCTTGGGCAGCTTCCAGCCTCGGGGGGTGCCAGGGACCCGGCTGCAGAGGAGCCCCCAAAGCAACGCTGCCGAGCCCCTGCTTGCGATCACTATGGCAATGCCAAGTGCAACGGGTACTGCAACGAGTGCTACCAGTTCAAACAGATCTATGGCTAGCTGGTAACAGAACCGGAAAGCGAGACCAGCTACTTCTTCCACAGAAACGGTGCTACTTCCGAAACACTTTAACAGTCCTGGGAGTGAGAGGGCGGGGGGAAATATAAGCTGCCTGCTCGTGTTCGTGTTTGTTCCCGTTCATGGGGATAAATGTCTACTTCCTCTAAACACTGCGTACAAGGACTGCTGAGAAGGGCAGGTTGCCTTCTGCACAGAGCTGTCGTTCGTGACTACGCTCCTACAATGCCCTATTTAATTCTTGGACTTCCCAGGAGGAAGTGTGAAGCATTTGAATCCAAAGAACTTCCCAGTTCTGCTCCTTCCTCAAAACCTCCCCCTGCTCCTGGGCGAGGAGCCGCAGCTACTGTTGGAGGTGCAGGAGCTCCATGTGTTTGCCTGCATCCGTCAGAGGCGAGTCTTTCCTGAGAGGGATCCCCCAGGACAGGCTGGTGCAATTTCCAGTTGATCTCTGAAGGAACTTGCTTTGGGTGGACCCTGTCCTTGCTGGTCAAGCAGGAGGGAGCCTCCCGTGGGCGTTCAGGTTGTGAAGAGCAAGCGGTTCTGTGTCAGCACAGCCCCGAGCAAACCGCAGCCAGAAACTGGACCAGGAGTGGTCTGCTCCCTTAATGGGCTTAACCTAACCAGCGTGTAGGTCCTTTCCCAAACCCCGAGGCAGCTGGAGAGAGAGAGGTGATAGCAGAAGCAAGTTTCAGGAGCCTGGTGCATGGAGTGAGGAAACTGAATCCTGCCGTCCCCAACTCGTGTGGAAGGAATTGCCTCCAACAGACCAAAAAATACCCCAAAGCCCTTTGTCTTTCTCAGCTTCAGTTCTGAAAGCAGAGCAGCTCTCTTCTCCGGCATGCTAACTGTCGGGAACGCCTGTGCTGCTTCGCTCTTCGTACCCTCCCTCCCCATTCCTCCCACACTTCTTCTCTGTTATCCTTCCTGCGATTCTGTTATCACGCAAAACAGCGTGGAGCTCGGTAACGGAGCACTTCAGGGTCGAGACTTCACTCCTGGAGGTTCTGCATCCCCTTCTCAGTCTGCCCAGACTTCCTTTAGCTGCCTTGCCTTTACCGCTGTGCCTGGAACCTGCTCCTCTCTCCTCTTCTTCTCACACCTTTTCAAGTTTTCAGCCTCTGTTTTGCTGCTATGATTTTGGAGGTGACACCTCTTTTAAATCGCTTCTCAAGTTTAAAATCTTTTTCTAGTTATGAAAAGAACTGGTTTTTAAAAGGAAAAAAAAAATTAAGTAACTCGTGACTTCTGTTAAATTTTATATATTTTGTGAACCTTAATGTGAACATATGTTTTATTAAGATATTTATATTATTTGAAACAATGCAACTTTTGAAATTTGCACAGCTCAGTGTTTTTGGTTGGTTTTTTTTTTTACATATATTTACTCTTGTGTTGAAATTTGCGAACTTAAATGTATAACTGAAAAACATTCTCTGGTATCAAGAAATAAATTATTGAAGGATTGAATTGGCTATTTTGTATTGACAAGAGAGAGGGCACAGTTGAGTGGGAGACACCCATTTATTCAGGATCACCATTCAGCGTGTCACCATGTGCCCCCTGGTTCAGGTGGTGTAGCCAAGCGTTTTGAGGAGGTGATAACTTGCTGTAAGTCTCTGCATGCTCTCACCTCATTTGTCTTCTCAGGAAGAGCTCTTGGTACTGTGGGAGACCCATGCAGTCAGGGTGCACGAGTTTGCTCCTGTGGGTGCAGGGTATCTTCCATCTCCAGAACTTTGGGTGTGGGAAAGTAAAGATGGTCAGGACCAGGCTGCAGGAGAAGCTAAGACTGACCTCACTTTGATTTTTTTTGTTCATCCATCACTTACACCAGGGATTCCCAACTGATGTTGCTTGAGTGCCACTTTGGGTAGTGGTGATGGTAGTACATGACCCCCAGCTCTGCCCAGCCATGTGTGCAGCTCCAAAGGCACAGGCCACCTCCCCTCACCAGGGGCTGCAGGGAAGCTCCTCACCTTTTGGTCTTGGCATCTGGGTTGCTTGATAGCTACTGAAAAACAAGTTGCCAACTTGAAAAAGTACTTGGGCTGCTTCAAAGGAAGCGTGGCCAGCAGGTCAAGGGACCTCTGGCCCTCTGCTCTGGTGGGACCCCACCTGGAGTTCTGTATCCAGCTCTGGAGGTCCCAACAAAAGAAGGACATTGATGTGTTTGAACGAGTCCAGAGGAGCATCACAAAGATGATCAGAGGTCTGGAGCACCTCTCTCATGAGGACAGGCTGAGAGAGTTGGGGTTGTTCAGCCTGGAGAAGAGAAGGCTCTGGCTTAGAGACCTTTCCAGTACCTAAGGGAGCTACAAGAGAGATGGGGAGAAACTCCTCATGAGGGAGTGGAGCAATAGAACAAGGGAGAACAGGTTTAAACTGAAAGAGGGGAGATTTAGATTAAATCTGAGGAATAATTTCTTTCCTGTGAGGGTGGTGAGACACAGGAACAGGTTGCCCAGTGAAGCTGTGGCTGTCCAGTCCCTGGAGGGGCTCAAGGCCAGGCTGGATGGGGCTTTGAGCAACCTGGTCTGGTGGGAGGTGTCCCTGCCCAGGGCAGGGGATTGGAACTGGATGATCTTTAAGGTTTTGTCCAACTCTAACCATCCTATGATTCTGTGAAAGCTGTTTTCTTCTCATCCCAAGATCAGCCTGACCTGGCCACCCTGCGAGGGCTGGGGGGGATTTCTGCACCATAACGCTCCCCCAGAGTGGTACGAGTATGCCTGTACTGGTGGCATAGACCTCTGCCTAGACAGGCAATACTGCACCCTACCATGGCTTCTGGGTGTTGTCCATGACTTGAAGGAAAAAAACGAGTTGGGGCTGCAAATGTCCCTGTGCAGTCAGGAAAGAGACCCTTTCCAAAGAGGCTGGCCAGACCTCTCCAGATAAGCTTCTCTCTATCCTGGTTAACTCTTTAATCCCTTCCTGTTGGATGTGCTGTTCAGGAGCACACCTCCACATAAGCTTCAGTGCTGTCCCAGTTGAAAGCATGTAGATGTTAAGTTCCTGAGCACTTTTGCCACAGCTTAAGCTAGTCCTTGTCATTTACTCAGCTCTCTAGCCCATGTTCTTGGATGCCTGTCCACCTTCCTCATGCCCACTGCTCTCCTTACAGTTGAGCTCAGCTCCCTCAGGACCCATGTACTCCTTTCAGAGCATACAACCAGGAAGTCCGTCTACTCCCCCCTCCCCAGAGCAGAGCCTGCTGGATCTACCAACCCCATCTCTACAGCACACTCCTTTTTTTCAAAAACCTGACTCTCTCTTGATCCATACCCTCCTTCCCCTTTCTTCGCAACTCATGCAACTCACGTGCCCGCCTGATTCATCCAGCTTCTGCACCAGATGGACGTCTGGGTGCTGGAAGAGCGGGCAGGGACTGGGAGGGATGTCTCCACAAGGAGACCGGGAGGCAGCTCACAGCATCCAACCCCTGCACACTGAAAGAAGAAGAACCTCCGTCGTGGCACCACCAGTGTCGGGAGGCTGCTTAACTGCACTTTCTGCGAAGAGGAAGGATTTCAGGTGAAATGCCCCAGATTCCCACTGATTTTTCTCCCCTGCTTTCTGGGCCCATTACTCATGACCCTAAAGTCATATGAGGCTTGTCTCATTCTGATGCTCCCATGTAAATGTGTTCCCAGTCTCACTCTTGTGATTTACTTGTGTGGGAACATTAAAGCTTGTAGGGCCTTTTTTTTTTTAATACTTTGGTATTTCCCTAATGTCCTTAGGGGATTTTGACCCTCTGATGCTTTCTGCTCTTTGCCCAGACACCTCTTCAAGTTCATGTATTTTTTTTCCTTCCTGTTTTGCAAGAGAGAACTTTTATGTGGATTCTCCCTTTTTTCGTGACCGCTTCTGGAAGCCTCTTTGCTAAGACACAAACCTTTCATGGCCAGAGATTCTTCTTTTAGCAGAAAGGCAAAACTAACATGAAGCAATTGGCTTCATGACTACTTGCATTGCCCTAGAATTCCTCTGAAGACAGCACAGGAGGCCATCCCTGCGCAGGCTGTGCTTACACATTCAATTTGTTTGTGGAAGGCATAATTTTAGATGATTACAGTAATTCCTGACTGGGAAGATGGATGATCTGGACATTACCTATCTTTCTGCGTTTAGGAAGGATCTAACCACTATATGAATAAAACATAGAATCATAGGATGGTTAGAGTTGGAAAGGACCTTAAAGATCATCCAGTTCCAACCCCCCTGGCCTGGGCAGGGACACCTCCCACCAGACCAAGTTGCTCAAAGCCCCAACTAGCCTGGCCTTGAACATTTCAAGGGATGGGACAGCCACAGCTTCTCTGGGCAACCTGTTCCAGTGTCTCACCACCCTCACAGGGAAGATCTTCTTCCTAGTATTTTATCAATCTCCCCTCTTTCAATTTAAAACCATTACCCCTTGTCCTGTCACTCCACTCCCTGACAAAGTGTCCCTCTGCAGCTATCCTGTTAGGCTCCCTTCAGACACTGGAAGGCTGCTAGAAGGTCTCTCAGGTCCCTTGTCTTCTTCAGGCTGAACAACCCCAACTCTCTCAGACTGTCTTCACAGGAGAGGTGCTCCAGCCCTCTGATCCTCTTTGTGGCCCTCAACTGGACCCATTCCAACAGTTCCATGATAAGTTATGATTAGATATAGGTATAGATAAGTTGTGATATCGAAAAGAAGGAAGTACTTAGTAAATTTTTAGTGTAGAGAGAATGTCAATTTATCTTTTGATACTCCTGTGCTCTGCTCAGCAAGTCTTTGGTGTGATCTGAAGCCCCAGGGCACTTAACAGGGCCAGGAGCACAGAGCAGCGTGGTGTGTACTCTGTTGGATAAACACTTCGACCAAGCTGCTGACCCAAGTGTGTATCCCCAGGAGCTGCAAGGCAGGGCTCGGTGTGCTTGGGGATTTGCAGGGAAAGCAGGAACAGAGAGTCCCAGCTGTCTTAGGTGCTAGCTGCCATGTCCTGCATTTACATGGATTTACATCCTATTTACATCCTATTTATGGCCTGTGAGACCACCCTTTCTTCCCACACTTGTTTGGCCCTCTCCCCATCCCGCACAGTGCTCCCCCCTCACCCAACCGAGCAGAAGAGAAGAGCTCACCCACAGATGCAGGGAACCCGCATCACCACAGCCCTCTGGAGCAGTGGTCAAGAAGTGGTAATTTAAGTAAAGATATCTTATCTGATGAGCCATTCATCAGTTGCTTGCTGTGCACTTTGGCATACAGATCCCAGCTTGACCCACCAACAGCCTGGAGCAAGTAGGACTGCAATAAATGGGAAAAAAAAAAACCAAAGCAAAACAAAACAATTTGTCTGTGTTTGTGTAAATGTCGTAGTGGCTTCATCTCTACTTTTCATGGTTTGGTTGAATCGCAAGCGATAGACGTTGTGCCAGCTTGTCTTTCATCCTGGTGTCCCCGTACATGTTAGAGATTGTCCTAATCTATACCACCCCGTTCCTCAGAAGTGTCTGAAGTCAGTTGAACCATCCGTAGCTGCCAGCTATGACCTTTACACTGACAGTAACAGACCTAGGAGAGAAGGCAGTTGAGAGATTAGGATACAGACACACAAAACCCCCTCCATCATGAGAACAAAGCTCTTGGGATATGCTAAGGTGTCTTTTCCACCCGGGACTGGGATACTTGACTCAAAGCTCCTCTTGTATCAGGAATAGTATGGTCAGCAGGAGCAGGCAAGTGATGGTGCCTCTGTACTGAGCACTGGTGAGGCCTCACCTGGAGTCCTGTGTTCAGTTCTGGGCCCCTCACTACAAGGACATTGAAGTGCTGGAGCATGTCCAGTGGAGAGCTACCAAGCTGGTGACAGGTCTAGAGAATCAGTCATATCAGGAGAGGCTGAGGGAACCGGGCAGGTTTAATTTGGAGAAGAGGAGGCTGAGGGGAGACCTCCTTGCCCTCTACAACTCCCTGAAAGGAGGTTATAGAGAGGTGGGTGCTGGCCTCTTCTCCCAAGGGAATAATGACAGGAGCAGAGGAAATGGTCTGAAGTTGTGGCAGGGGAGGTTCAGATTAGATATTAGGAAGAATGACTTTGCTGAAAGAGTGGTCAGGCACTGGAACAGCCTGCCCAGGGAGGTGGTGGAGTCACCATCCCTGGAGGTAGTTAAGAAGCATGTAGATGAGGCACTTCAGGGCATGCTCTAGTGGCCAAGACTATGGGGTGTAGTGGTTGTTGTTGTGGTGGGTTTTTTGGGGGTGTGGGTTTTGGGTATTTTTTTTTGTTTTGGTTTGGATTTTTGTTTTTGTTTGCTTGTTTGTTTATGGTTGGACTCGATGATCTCAAAGGTCCCTTCCAACCATGAAGATTCTATGATTCTGTGATTCTGACAGGCACGGCAGGAACCCTCAAGCTGCTATGTCAAGGAGGTAGTCCGCTTACTGTAAAAAAAAAAAACCAAACCCAAAATCTTAACCTGCTCATCCCTAGCTGTGTTTAGGAGGCAATAAGTAGGCAGGGACATCTGGTGGGGCCAGACGTGGTAGTTCAGGTGCCCAGGATGATGCTTTCTTTGAGAGTCCTGCTGAGACTTTGGCACCAGGAAATCCTCTGAGTTCCTCTGCAACATGGGCATGGAGACACAAACTTACCAGAGAGATCCTCAGCACCTGGGGATTTTACTACCAGAGGAGCTGAAGGACTTCAGGCAGTATTTGAGGGGACTTGTGAAGGTTTCAGGCCTGGATGTTGGATATCAGTGTTTTGGATATAAATCTCTAAAAAGTCATTCCGATCATAACTTTGTGCAATTGGGGCCATAAGGCCACAGTGCATGACATTAGCTTGTGCAATCAGTCTCTGCAAAATAAGTAGTCCAGCAGAGTATGATGGATGTTTTGTTCAGGGGAGAGCCACGGGGGAGCAGCGACGGCTTAATTTTCTCGTGCATACTTGGGCAGGACTCTATAGTGTAATACGTACAGCTCCAAAATAGAAAACCACAACACTGAGCAGTTACAATTTCAGTTTATATTAACCACCTTAACAAGCCAGCGTTAGAAGTACAGGTGCCTTTACACTCAAGCACTCTGTTTCTCAGGCGCTGGCGTTTAACAGGCATAGCATCAAACCTGTGGCTGATGGGAGCAGGTTCAACGCACCAACGTAAACTTGCCCAGTCATTTCTGTGCTGATGCTTTCTCTGCACTGGTAATAAATACCAACAGCCTCAACCCTTGCCTGGTTCACAAGGGCTGTCCTCGCTGCATGGGAAGAAAGACAAAATGCCTGGAAGCGGTTTAATTGAGCTGCTACTTCGTTAACTCCCCTTTCCTTGACCATCCATGGTTATTTTGGAGAAGACTCTACTAGCTCTTATGAGGGTTATTCCTCTAGCTCTTATATTTGGTAGGACACATTCTAGCTCTTAGAGGCTGGCTCCTGCATGAGCATTATCACTTCTCAACCTGCAGCCGAGCCAAAACGGTCGGTTGCCCAGCCCGTCTGGTAGCTGGCCACCACTGCCAGCTGGCCAGAGCCATGTCTGTCCTCCCACTGCCTCCCGGGCAGCCCAGCACCTCCTGCAAAGGGCTCTCGCAGCCCTTTCACATCAAACAGCTGCCGTAGGAAACTTAGTCAGCCTGGTGGGATCACATCTCCATTTATCAAGAAAAAAGTTTATTGAAAAAAAAAAGCCTTTATGTATATATAGACATAGATATATACTTCTTTTTTTTTTTTAAAAACCCACGTATTTAATGTCTGTCAAACAGAAACCTAAAATAAGAGCAGGTAATTTTGCTTGGGAGTTTTGTGATGACTTCTTTTTGTACTTATATTAATTTTCAAAAAAACCCCGGTGCCTAATATTGAAAGACAGCCTACGGCATGCTATCCAGACTGCCCCCTCCTCCAGCCTCACTAAAGTGAATAATATTATGCACGTAAACCACTCCCCCCTCCCACCTCCCCCAATCTCTGACAGCAATGATTCTTTTTGTTATTGATTTGGCTTCCTCACCCTCCCCCCAGAGTATTTTTTTTTCTGGTTAAGCTCTAGTACACATCTGTGGTGTTGGGCAGTTAAGTCAGATTTCCCCTGGTGAATTACTGGGAGGGGAGGGTGGGGGTGGGGGGGAAACTTGGGTTTTGTTCTCTGGTTATGGCTCCATGTCAAGAGATTCATATGAGCTCATATGAATGCACATCCTGAGTTAGTCCAATTCCCAGCCCTGTTTGGTTTTGGGGTTTTTTTTTGTTTTTAAAAAGTGACGGTTTGGTGGCACATCATAAAAAGGAGTCAAAATCCCACCCTCATTTACAACTTAAAGCAAAGCTGGTGAGATGGGGATCTGCTGCGAGGAACGCAGCTCCCTGCAGTGGTTTGGGCTTTGAAACCAATGGGTTTCTTACCGACTGCTCTCAAAAACACCGCCGAGTACCGTGGGGCAGAATTTGGTCATGGCATGAAGTACTCTGTACCCAGAGGCCACCCGGGCAGAATTCCCACGTACTAACATTGCTTGGTGGAGGACACGTTTCGTTTCCTGTTACCTGATGTTGCTGACAGAAGAGTGACCCCTGGTGAATGTCTCACTGCTAACTCTGGTAATATTTATATTGGTGTAAACCTTTAAAAATTCAACGGGCTTCAGCAAATTTGCTTCAGGTGTGCTGTAGGATAACTAGGACGGGGATATGCCCAGCTGTCTTATAAAAACGGCCTCTTACTTCCTTTTATAAGTTCTGGAGTGAAAAGTTGCACCTCAAATTGTTTCTCTTGCAATCCTCATGCCACCAAGGCATGCCTATCTAAGCAGACCTTGTTTTTAAGACCTCATTTAAATATATGCCCATCTTGCACTTCTTGCCAGTTACGGTTTAATAGGAACTAGATGTCTTGGCCTATGCTCTCTTCCTTAATGCACAACCTTTTAAAAAGCAAGAAGAGTAGCCAAACTTATATTTCACCATGATAAGTTATAGCTTACCGAGCCTGGAAATTATTACCTCAATGAGGACAAGACTTATTTCTACTGGGGGGAAGAGATCATGCTATTTTTTCTTTACGTATTATTAACACACAGCCTAAGAGAAAAGGATGGTGTTGCGTGGCTCTTTCCCAATCATGTGCATGTCTAGACCAGCCTACGTTTGCCTGAAAGAAGAAAAAAAAAATCATTCTTTCCACAGACCATTATTTTTTTTAAAAAAAAAAAAGGAAGTTTGGGTGATGGCGATAGAGCAATGAATGATGACCCCTGGCAAAGCTGATGCCAGGGTAGGCACTTGGAGGCAGGAGAGCCTCCGGTGCTCCTGTGCGTTTGACTCATATCAGTAGTGTGCATCATTGACGTTCAAAATGCATTACTCAGACCAGATGTGTAGGTCAGGCCTCGCCAGGCCCAGCCAAACCTGAGTCTACGTGAATGTCAAATTTAACATATTCATCACCAGAATTTTCTTCACCTCGCTTTTTCGTTTGGGGACTCAGCAGAGAAGACCTATTAAGGCATAGTTTCATACCTATCAAGGTTTCATTATTTAATTAACTGACTTTCAGTTCAGACAGTTTGCTGTTACCTTCCCTGCTCATCTTCCCTGCACCAGGGCTTTATCAGGCTTTCACTCTGGGCTCCACTGCACTCAGTCCTCCTCAGAGTGGTAAGATTTTTTCTGAGGATTTGGGTTTTTCATGTGTCTGCACATCCTAACATGACTACAAACACAATCTCATGTACCGTGTTGAGTTACCTTATTGTCACGCATCTGTTCTCTGATCCAGGCTCACCCTCCTCTCCCAGAAGAGAAACCTGCCAACAGCTTTGACCAAGGATGAGCTGGTCTTAAACATGCCGAGCTTTACTGCACTTTCCAGGGGGCAACTATACCTTCACTTATAGAAGTGTCTCCATGTGCTGGAGATGGCACAGCATTTCCAGCTTCAGCTAACTCTCCAAGGTACCTGCAGTTTCATTTTCATAGCATCACAGAATGGTTAGAGTTGGAAGGCACTTAAAAATCACCGAGTTCCAACCCCCTGACACAGACAGGGACACCTCCCACCAGACCAGGTTGCTCAAAGCCCCATCCACCCTGGCCTTGAACACCTCCAGGGATGGGGCAGCCACAGCCTCTCTGGGCAACTTCTTCCAGTGTCTCACCACGCTCACAGAAAGAATTTCTTCCTAATATCTAATCTAAATCTCTTCTCCAGGCTGAACAACCCCAGCTCTCTCAGCCTGTCTTCATAGGAGAGGTGCTCCAGCCCTCTGATCATTTTCCTCAGTGACCCTCCACTGGACTCATTCCAACAGGTCCTTCTCCTTCCTGTGTTGAGGACTCCAGAGCTGGACACAGTACTCCAGGTGGGGTCTCACCAGAGCAGAGAGTCAGATTCACCTCCCTCAATCTCCTGCTTGCACCACAACAAGGCTTCTGCCTCACTCTTCCCCTGACCTCAAGCCAGCTGATGGGTTGGACACATTCCTCCATTTCCTGAGGCTTTGGAGAAGGAGAGGGTCACAAGCACAGCTTGCTGAACTTTTCCAGTGCCTAGTGCTTCTCCTTTATGCTTGTCTTCTTCTGTAGAAATCCAGAAGTCCAACCTTGCTCTGCGAAGGGCTGACCCTCCAAATTTCACAGTATCTCCTCTTTCGAGTTAATGCCGCTTCCGATTTGGAAATAACTTTGAATTAAGCTCTCGTCAAATTCTAGCAGGAAACACAGCAGTCACAGGTAGGTTTTTATCTCTTTTTTAATTCTCTGCAATGAAGGTTCAGCCTGTAATAATAACATCTGCAGTATAGCTGCTGAAGCAGTGTTTGCACCTAACCTCTTTTTATTAACATAGTCCTTCTGTTATGTTTCAGGGTGTAACTAAATATTTTCAGTTCTGGGGAAAGTGTAGCTAGATCATATCCATTGCGACTTATTTTTGCCCATTTGAAAAGCGATAAGCTATTTAAAAATACTTGCTAAGGCATAAAAGATTTCATAAATCTCTGTTTCAGTACTGCAACGGTGAAAATAGCATCAGCAGGTACAATTAGCATCAGCAAAGCCTATAATAAATGGAAATTAATCACAGGACTTCACAGGGGTCAGCAAAACCAGGAGATGCTAAACTTTATAGGCATGTGGAGCCAGTAAGTGTTTAATCTATAAACTTTCTTGCTTTGAGCTGGGTGAAGCAGAGACAAGTAGACACAAGAAAAAGTACAAACAAGTTCTTTATTCTGAAACTGCATTAGAGCCCTCTAAAGATAGCATCAAGGACTGCATGGAAATCCCCTGGATCCGTTCTGTAATTTTTTCCGGTGAATCTCAGGATAGCAAATAGGAGAGGGGAGGGTAAGTGGATGACCACAGCTGGTGTAGGCAGCTTCTGGTATTCCACAGACACCCGAGGTGGAATTCGTCTCCATTGCCTTCCCCTCCCTTGACTACAAGGTGCGTCCAGATGACTAGTCCAGGCGTCAATGTTTACTCTGTAAAGGTGACACGCTCGATGAGATCAATCTCACAAGCCGTTTCTAAGGTGATGTTTCCTCCTGGAGAGAGTTAGAAAACCAGGGCAATACGCAGATTGCTTTTTACTTCATGGCTTCCTGAGGTATCACCTTGATGCCCAGCAAAGTACAGAGACACCCAAAACTTACGGTGATTAGTGCCCGCTGAAATCCCTGGGTGTTGGGCATTTATATGCCTTGCATATCTGGGGCAATTAACCGCTCACTTCTTCCCTTTATGTATTTGTTCTGCATGAAACTGGAGAAATGAAGACTTTCCTTGCTAGCTACAGGATTAAATTCACCGATGATCCCCATATTCACTGACATCCTCAGGTGAAAGGTCCGACACGTAGATGACAGTGCCTGGTATTTCTATCTGCATTGAGAACATATTCACTCTTTCCAATCAGCCGAGTCTCCTCCCCTATTTTTCTGCAATCGCTTTGTCCTGTTTTCTTTCAGGTATTCCATGGGATACAGAGGAATCAAAATTAAACCTGCCCAAAAGGAAGCACGTGGCTCCAGACGCATGTTTCTGCACTAAACAACAGCTAAATACTAAGCCTATTTCACTACCCTTTCCTTGGTTATTTTGCCAGCATTCTAGAAATGTCTTTGAATTCTCAAATAATTCACAGTTCAGGCCCCATATGTTCCCCAGGTAGAAGGTCAGAGCAGATCAGGGTAGAGCTGTTTGGAATAAATGTTAATGGCAAGAATCTTGGCGTTGTTGCCAAAGACAATATATCCTCCGTTTGCATTAACAATGTGTTTCAAGAAAAAGGGGTTTTCCTTCATAGTCAATGGAATTGCATTAAAGGACTACCTGGCTCCATCATCGGTTTCTCTTTCTAACAAAGCAAAAGGTCTGAAGTGCTGCCGAACGACAAGGAAAAGTACTGGGCTGTGGTTCTCCATACACTGCTTGCTGCTGGCTGCAGATCAGTATGTCTGGCATCTTTGAACGATAATACAGTTGAGATCTACCAGGGAATTTGTATCTGGCTTACACAATGATTAGTGTTATAAATTAGGGGGAATAGATGACCCACATGTTTACTCTAAGGTTTTCAAGGTTATCAAAGGAGATTAGAAAAGGAGATTAGAATAAACCACTCTGGCACGAACAAGGAAGTTAAGTGAGAAGTTCATCCAGCAAGTTTTTATCTGTTTCTGCAGCAACTTACTGCCACGATCAAGGGATAAACACCCTCTTTGCTGTGGAAAAATATTAATAACAAAGAAGAAGTTGTGATCTCAGTGAGCCTTGGGAAGTACCCATGAAAAAAAAAATCTTAGAATTACTAGCATGGAAAAAAAATCCCAGCAATGAGAAATACAGGGACTAGAATCACCTCTTCTCCTACGTTGCTTATACATCCATGAATTGCATCATTCCCTTTTGCCCCTGTAATGAACTGTGAACTCATATCGATTTATTTGCCCACTGTGGCCCCTACGGTCTTTGTTGCTCTCTGGATGTAATACCCCACCTGGTATTTGCCTGTATTGAAGTGCATTTGTTTCAGTGGGTCTAGTTTGCTAATCCATCTATTTTACACTAACTCCTCTGCTTTTGCTGTTTTCCCTGTCTTCCTGCCGTCTTTGGGTTTTATCAGTAGTGACTTAATATTTTCTTCCAGGCCACAGATGGAAATGCAGGATGAGATCAAATCTGGCACCAAACCCTGCAGAAAATAACTAGAGAAGTCACATGCTGATGATTTCTTAATGCCAACCTATTAGTAATTCTGCCGGGGCGTCAGTTTTCCATTAAATGGGGTTTTTTTGCCAGCAAGAATTGCTAGATTTTTCTCTTGAAACGTTGTACAATACTAAAACAAATACCTCACAAAAGTCTACGTGATAGCTTTTATCATCCAGGCTAATAATTGACATCAGCAAAGCACAGAATCAGGTTTATTTAAGAAGTTTTTTTCTCTAATAATTAACATGGGATGACACTGCTTGTTTTCCTTCTTCAAGCAACTGTCGTAGGATTTGTGGGTGTAAGTTGCATTCAGGAATAAGTGGTACTATTTACTTGTATCACACAAGAACAGTATTTCCATTACATTAATATTTAAGGAAAATGTCAGATACAGAACCAGGATGTTTACTGAACACTTTTCCCCTCTGTTTAGAATTTTATTATCTCCAGAGGAGGTATTTACTACCACTGAGATTAATTTGATGATAAAAAAAAATCTTTATTGCCTTTAGATTTGCCAGCCCTAGATTTTCCCTTGATGAGAGTGCAACCTGGACTTGGAAAGATGTCCAAATGTTTCTAAATTCAGCCTCCTACAAATGCTCGTGTTCTGTTTTGCTAAACTGAAATTCCTTGGAAAAGATTTAATCATTTTATGCTGCCCATTGCCTGTTAATTCTGAAATCCAAGGAGCTTTTCACATGAGGCAAAAAATGACTTGGGGAGATAACCTACAGTATAAAGGCTCTCCAGTGTCATTAACCTTTAGTAGCCCCTGTGCACCCATCTAATCCACATGAAAAATAAACCAAGTCAAATCCGTGAAAAAGTTTCTTAACAGGCACATTTATTTTTTTACCTGCCATCCATTCAAAACATGTAAACCACCTTATCTTCTGGCCTCTGGTGCTAGACTTTGGGGAGTTTCAAACCTTGTATGTGGGAGAGAAGCATTCACGCTGTAAACAAGTCAGATGTCAAAAGCACAAACGGATGACACACACGGGGTGCTGGGTTAGAGTTCAACTGTCAGGTTTTGGCATTATGTGGCAATGAGAAAAGTTCCCTACTCCTACATGTCTGCACTGTTCACCCAGCTCCGCTCCCATACTCTGGCTACTGAGCTGCTCCAGCCCAGCTGAGGAGAGGACCCTTTGGTCCCTCAGTCTGGAAAATGTGATTATCTTTATTTTTAATTCTACTCAGTTGCTGTGTTGCTCAAAAGCTAAAGGAACCGCAAATAAAATTTTTAAAAGCCATGTTTTCCTGTATTAAATAGGAGGAAACAATGTGCTATTGGTTTTTCAATGAAAAATTGTTGCCTAGAGAAGCTGTGGCTGCCCCATCCCTGGAGGTGTTCAGGGCCAGGCTGGATGGGGCTTTGAGCAACTTGCTCTGGTTGCTCAAATTAGCCGGGATTAGAACTCGATGATCTTTAATGTTCCTTTCAACCCAACCCATTCTATGATTCCCCTGTCTCTCCCAGCTCCAAGAACTCCAAGTTGCAGCTTGCAGGGCTGATGACACCTCAGGACCATTTTTCTCCAGCACAGTCAGGCCTGATAAGTTCTGAAAAGGCATTTTTTCTCTCAGGAGGCTCTGTCTGGGGAGAGTCTAAATGGCACTTTTACAAGCTCATTTGCAAAGAGGGGATTTCCCATTTGTGACTACAGGAGATTACCACGTTGACTTTTAAAAAAGAGTTAATTACCAAGAAGAAAGGCACCAGCTGACTCTCAGGTGCAGGCTGGTGGGTGCAGCCTGGGTAAAGCAGCCAGGGCTTCACACCAGTATCCGGTGTGGTGCAGTTGTGCTGAGAGAGCAGCAGCACAACGCTGTGCAGCACTTTGGCAGAACTTCCATTTCTTTCCGCCTCTCCATTTATTTTTCTGTGCCAGAAACCAACAGCACTGCCACTTTACCCTTTGACCCTTTGTTTGTAAACTGAGCTGGTTCCTGACAGGGCACTCACAGAATTATTCAGGTTGGAAAATCACCCTGAGATCATCAAGTCCAACCATCAGCCCCACTCTACAAATTCCTCCCCTACACCAAATCCCCCAACACCACATCTAAACGACTCTGAAACACATTCAGGGATGGGGACTCAACCCCCTCCCTGGGCAGCCAGTTCCAGGGTCTGACCACTCTTTCTGAGAAATAATCTTTCCTAATGTTCAGCCTAAACCTACCCTGTTGTAGCTTGAAGCCATTCCCTCTTGTTCTATTGCTAATTCCCTGTGAGAAGAGACCAGCACCAACCTCTCTACAATGTCCTTTCAAGTAGTTGTAGAGAGTGATGAGGTCTCCCCTCAGCCACCTCTTCCTCAAACTAAACAGTCCCAGCTCCTTCAATCACTCTTCAGAAGATCTGTTCTCCAGGCCCTTCACCATCTCTGTTGCCCTCCTCTGCACTCGCTCCAGCACCTCGAGATCTCTCTTGTGTTGAGGTGCCCAGAACTGGACACCATACTCAAGGTGTGGCCTCACCAGTGCTGAGCACAGGTGGACAATCCTCTCCCTACTTCTGCTGGTCACACTATTTCTTATACAAGCCAGGATGCCATTGGCTTTCTTGGCCACCTGGGCACACTGCTGGCTCAAGGACAGCCACTTGCAATTAGAACCCCACTCAGGCAGGTCAGACCATCCATCCCTGCCCAGAAATACTCTGGGCTGTCCCCAGGAGCAGGAGCTGGAGCATTCCCCTTGGGCTCTCCAGCATGCCTAAGGCAATGTGGAAAGCTGGAGAAATCAGCTTGTTAGAGCTTGTCTTCATCCCAAGCTCAGTCAGCAGCCTCCATTAGATCCCCCCAACACCAGACAAAATCCGGGTCTTTAGGTGTGTGGCAAAACCCCCACGTGTGGTGAAGCCTGAGCTAGGCATGAGTTTCTAACCACTGGCACCACCCCAGTCACCCACAATGATACAGCTTTCTTTCCCCCCCCCCCTTTCTTTTTTTTTTTCTTTTCTGATTAAATTCTGGTTCATCCATCTCAGTTTTTCTCAGAAGGGTTCTCTAGAGAGCTGGAGGCATCAAGGTGGATAGGCACGTCAGTACTGCACCAGTCACTCAAGACAGCCCAGCCCAGTGTGCAGAACTCCCTCCCAGCAAATGAGCTCTAAATATTTCCTGGCTTTGAAATCTCAAGAGAACTGCAATTACAAATTTAAGAGGATAATTTTTCTGTAATAAATTTTTCCTGAAAAATTGTGATGAGGGTGAAGAAAGAGAAAGTAGACAGTTTTGTTGCTTTGGTTTTGTGTTTTCTTTTTTTAACAGTACATCCTATAACCATAAAATCATCTATGTCAACATAACATAATCTTATTGCAGTATAATTGTACATAATGTCAAAACCTTAACCTTAAGTCATTACACAGTCACAACACTGAAAGGCTGGATGAAAAGGACAGTGTATATTTACAGTCTGCCTTGTTTTCCTCCATAACAAACGTAACTTACTTAACCAAAGAAACTGCTGAGAGGAAAATGAGGTTTTGCCTCCAACTTTATTTATCTTGTCACCAGAACTAAGTTTACCATGGGAAGAAAATAACTGCAATTAAAAAGCTATTACCTCGCTGAATAACAGTGAGAAACAGGAAAAGATAAGTCACACCACACCCAGAAACTTCTCTTGCACAGTCACAGAATAACCTGAGTTTCCTCAACAAATGACAGGTGATTTTTTCCAACCTTCAAATACTCGTTTTTGTCCTCTTCCTACTCCTAGCTTAATCAAAGACCACATGTGAAAACCTTAACACACACACAAATCACCCTTAAATACTCACCCAGACTGGATGAGTCTGTCTTCTGTGCCCACTGGCAGTGCCGTGCCTGGGGTCGTCTCAGTAGAGGGTCTTCACCTGTCCCACCTCCTCCAGGCAGGCAGTGGTGGGTGGGTTGCTGCACCCCCAGGCCACCAGGAGCTCCTCTACTACTGCTCAGGCCATCTCCAGCTTCTGTTATCCAAGGGAATATGAGTACAAAAGCATATTTGATTACATTTGATCAATACCCACTTGAGAGTAATGAGGGATTATTTCAACAGATGTCCCCTTTTTTTCCCCTGGGTATTAATTACACATACTCCTCCCCACCCCTTGTTGGTGAGACATGGGGGAAGCTAGCCACTGGTGGTGGCAGTTATCTGCACAGATTTCATGTGGCTCATCATCACAAGGCAGGGTCCAGTAGATCATGCAGCTATTTTGCTAAACAATGTGGTTTATTTTGACTTCTGTCACTTAATTATTTTTTTGTTTGTTTAAGTAACGGGTTTCCATGGATAGGTGCTTTAAAAACAAATTCTGCCAGATTTTAGGTGGTATCTCTCTTCCCTAAAACCTCACTACTGTAAAATCTAAGTTGGAAGCATACCATGATTCATGCAATCTCTTCCTTTCCCATGTGAAAATAGTTCTTGTTCCCCAGACACTTTATCTAGCTGCTTTTCATACATGTCTGTGTGCCGTAGGTGAAAATGCTTGTACTTTAATCTCATTTTTTCTTTATTTCAGTGTAAGAGAAGTTGGTTTAGACACAGCTTTTATCTCCAGCCACATCTCTCCAAGCAACATGAAAATATTGTCATATATTTCAAAAATGTCTCAGGTGCTTCCACCCATTTCAAAAGTGATTTGTGCCAGAAAATATCAGATGAGAAGTGGCCCTTTGGCTGGAGCAGCACATCATGCACACTCCTCTGATGCCTTCAGTTCCCACCATTCCGCTGTCTTCCAAGGGCTGGTGGATCTTCACAGCTTCCCTACATGCACGGCCTCCCATCTGCTTTGGCATCCCACCATCTCGACCTCTGTGCTCTCCAATTCCAGAGGCTCATTGCTGCCTGCCTGGGACAAGATGAGGCTGGAGGACCCCAAGCCAGCCAGGGCATGGGGGCAGCACCCATGGTTGGCACAGCCACCCTCGCGCAGTGAGAGTGCTGAGAAAAGTTTCCTTGTGGGTAGATTCTCCTTCCCAGTTCCTCTTTTAGCCATTTTTTGCCTTCTCCTTGCTCGTCATAACCTCCTTCTGCCTGCATGGCCAGCTGCATGCCTGCCTGCTGGCTGCATTTCATCTGTCCTTCTGCAAACAAGCGTGTCCTTCTGTTTGCAGCAACCATCCCACTCTGTCCCAGATGCCTGGTTTACCAGTATACAGTCTTGATGGCTCACCCCACACACCACAGCCACCCTGTGAAGCCCACAGGATTCATGGTGGCCCCTGTTTCTGCTACCTT
Source organism: Nycticryphes semicollaris (assembly GCA_013400055.1). Taxonomy (NCBI): domain Eukaryota; kingdom Metazoa; phylum Chordata; class Aves; order Charadriiformes; family Rostratulidae; genus Nycticryphes; species Nycticryphes semicollaris. Next base: position 284,607 of record VXBJ01004678.1, on the reverse strand, counting down.
CTCAGTGCTTCTCTGCCTCTTTAAGAAGGTGCCTCATCAAGAGGGAAGAGGTGTTTGAGTTGTTTTTTTTTCTTTTCTAGGAGGTTATTTAAGGCTGCCTGTTGCATAATTAAGCAATGTTTCCAGCAAGTGATTAGCAGCCTACCCTGCTGTGAGCATCTTTTGTTCACCCTGAGCTTGGGAGCACACCCAGGCTTTGGGCTTTGTGTGGAGCTATTTGCACCTTTTCCCTAGAGTTGTTTCTAGTGGAAAGGGATGAATAACACTCATCTTCTGGGGAGAGCTTTGGGAAAGCCCCAGGAATGGCTGACCCTTGGATGAGCTATTCCCTCATTTATCGCCTCATACATCCTCTTGTCCCACATGGGATAGACTGAAGCAGGTAAGACAGGGCTGGCTCTCAGATCGTCTGACTGCACTCACCACATTTTGGAGAGCACGATGTGGGTGTAGAACCTCACCTTGCCTCTTGCTAGCACTGCAGCCTCCCTGCCAGGCGAGATTTTATCTCTAACCATAACAAAAGCATGGGACAAAGCGAACTAATGGGCAATGAAAGAAAAAAAAATGTTCTCCAGACTTCAAGAGCTGCTCTGCTCTGCTTAGGTGATCAAGGCTAAAAATGGCACAAGAGTGTGGCAGAATTGTTCCCTGAAGAACCACTTCCTGCCAACAAACTACGCTTATTTTTTGTTTTGGTTTTTGGAGTTTTTTTTTTTTTTGCTTGAGAAGTCACATAGCTACTATTTGTAAATATTTCCTCCCCCTTCAATGATTTTTTCCGAGTCCCCATCCATTCTATAAAAGGGAATCCAGATGTCTTCTGGTTTTTCCAGTGCCTGTTGAAGGTAGAGAAAAACACCACAAGCTTCAAGGACAAGTGTAGGGTCCCGCACCTGGGGAGGAAGAATGCCAGGCACCAATGCAGGTTAGGGGTGGACCTGCTGGAAACCACTTCTGAGGAGAAAGATCTGGGGGTCCTGGTAGATAGTAAACTATCCATGAGCCAGCAAAGTTGCCTTGTTGCCACGTGGTCCAATGGAATCCTGGTCTGCACAGGGAAGAGTGTGGCCAGAGNCCACCTGGATGCAGCCCTGAGTGATGTGCTCTGGGCAATCCTGCTTTAGCAGGGGAATTGGACTGGGTGATCTCTAGAGGTCCCTTCCAACAATTCCCTGATTCCGTGATTCAGTAGCTGACAGTCATGCATTACAGAGTCCAATAAAATATTCTATTCAAATGCCACAAGATTATTGCAAGATATATCTATGTGGGCTGCAGCTCACTCCTCAGAGCTTTGTGAGAAATGTGATCTAGATTTCTTTTTAAAAGGAAAAAGGAGGGATGATGCACTTTAGATGAGTCAGGTAAATAACCCGTCCTTGCCTAAGCACTTTATTTATGGATCTGACTGGTGTCATTTGGAGATTCTCGGATTCAAACCTATCACTCTGAAGGCTGGGTTACCAGCACAGCAGAGGAAGGCCTGTCTACCTAAGCATACTCATTCATTGATTAAAACTGCAAAAAGGAGAAGATCAGAGAAGAAAACCTCCTCTTCTTGAACTTCATGCAAATTTCGAGACTGAAAGGGACTTGGAACAGCCATTAATATTCTTACTGTCCCAAGGGGTACCACCAGCCAGGCAAGATGCTGCTCAGCAACAACACACTTGAGTTCCCCCATAAAGAAGGCCCTAGGAAATCCCACTGCTACACGCTGTCGCTCTACCTGTGTTCTGACTACTTACTTGACATCCTTCTCCTGGGGAAGCTGTCACCTCCATGTCCTTACAGAAGACCAGACAGAACTGACATGGCTTTGACTGCGGTTTGAAGTCCTCCGTGGCCATCACTTCAAATCTGAGAGTGAGAAGGATGCCCGCGCCTGGGTTAACACCATGAGCTTCCGCACAGAGCTTCCTGGCAGCTTCAAAACTTTCCTTACACCTTGATTGCTGGTGGAACAATCCGATACCAAAGATAGAAAAAACTTGAAACTAAAAATATACAGCAGCCAGGGGTATTGTGTGTGGTTGAATAAGGGGAAGTACTTGACCTCGTGGTGCCCTGGGTTCCAGATGAGCAGCCCTGAGCCTTTTCAATCAGTATCCGAGAGCTTGCTTTTTCGTCACTGCTCAGCCTTGCCGTTATGTGTCACATCTCCAACTAAATAATAAGAATAACTTCATATGAGCGTTTGCTGGTGGGCATTCCTGACAGCTGCTGAAGGTATGCAGGACAGAGAGTATGTATCCGCGACCAGCACATGGGTACACAGAAGCACATTGAACACATCCCACTTTCTGCCACGTAGAGAAAGGAGGAGGAGGTGAACAAAGTATTCATTGCATGGAGAGAGGGACCAAGAGCATTGGAATTCAATTTCCAATACCTAGCATTTAGGTGAATCCTTTCTAGAGGCCTGTCTGTGAGTAAGATAATTTTGTAGGTCTGGGGGGATTCAAGGCAGTTCCTGAGTCCCCCACAATTTTCCTATGTAACCTAGGTAAATAGTTTAACCCATCTTGAGGCTTTCTTAATAACATTCCTAGTAACACTGCTCTGTACAACATTTTCATATACTAGTGTGGGTGGTGAGACACTGGAACAGGTTGCCCAGAGAAGCTGTGGCTGCCCCACCCCCAGAGGTGTTCAGGGCCAGGCTGGATGGGGCTTTGAGCAACCTGGTCTGGTGGGAGGTGTCCCTGCCACCAGATCAGGGGGTTGGAACTTGATCTTTAAGGTCCCTTCCAACACAAACCATTCTATGGTTCAATGCTCAGGTCTAGTATATTCTGTAAAAATATATATACATACCTAATCCTGCCTCCTAGTGCTGGTGCAGCAAACAGAAGACACCATCATCTCTTGTAGGTATGATGTTTCCATAAGAGAAGATGGTGGTCAGAGCCAGGTTCACAGCCCGTAAGCTCAAGAGAGAGGATCATAATCACAACTCACTTTCTTTTTGGCATCACCATAGGCAGTTTCATCAAGGACTGACTAAACAGGGATGCAAGATTAGCTTGACGGTCTGTTAAGAAATCCCTCATTTCCCCATTTTAGAAAGCTGCAACGATGTATTTTCTCCACATTTGCATAAGTCTTGGTCCTGTTATTAGAAACAACAGACAGAACTCTGGAGACTTACTGGCAATTGACACAAATGGACAAAAAGTTAATAAATAGATCACCACTCAGCATAAGAAAAGTCTCTAGAGTACATTTGTGTAACTACTTATTTGCATCATCTGAAATTTATACTGATTTTTATTGTCATGACATTAATAAAAAAACTTTATAAAACGGTTTCCACGATTTCTATGAAGTCTTGTAAACACATTTGCAGTCACTAGTTTCACATGATACACCCGGGAGAAAGAGCCTTCCTTTTAGCGAAAGACTAAGAAGAAAGTAAAAATACGATTAAACTATTTCAGCCTCAGCTAAATCTCATCTCAGACACTCACAGATGACCCCAGTTTGAATATAGAGGCTAATAATCTATTCTAATAATTCAAATCTCACTGCTGGAGCAGTGACAAGGTGTAGGAAAAGCACCCATACTCTTTGTCTGGGAATTTACTACAAGATTTTGAAGGCAATTGTCACTGTCAACAAGAAACACCAATCCCTCCTTGAGGGCCAGATGCTTTGGTAGCTATTGCCTGACCTGCCTACCATCTCCATCACTGTTTCTTCTCAATCCCTGGCAGCAGTCCCCACGAGTGACAGTAACCAGGAACTCAGCTTTGTTGGGCTTCCAGGATGCCCCAGTGATCACCCCAGTGCTTTATCGAGTGTTTATATTTCACTGTTTTATGCCAAGAAAGAGGAATCTATTTAAACTATTTTATCAGACATGGATACAGAAGCCAAGATTTCCTACCACTGGGCGTTCATCATACTGCTTGGCAACTGGGATGCAGCATCGCTTCAAATCAAGAAGAACTGCCTTGAACTTATGCTCCTCCCTTAAGATGAACCCACCGGTTTCCCATTTCAAATGTACAAGAAACTGTTAAAACCTTTCTGGTTTTGCAAATTCCTCTTCCCTTTCTAATCTATGTAGAAACAAAGAAAAGCTGCTCTACAGGGGTGGGGAGGGATGGGGGTGGAATTCATTAAAACAAGTAATTTAATTGCCTGGCCAGGAATGAGGTAGCTCTAGGAACCATAGATGGAAAAAACTTGCCATACTGGAGACAGTGACTGATTTTCTTCTTGCTTGTCTGTGAGGCCAGTTTTCCACATGCTGCCTGTAAAATCAGCCTGGATATCATACTGATTATAAAAAGCAGGTGGTCAGGAAGAAAATGGGGTATACAGGTTAGTCACATCCCAATTGGCTGAAAAAAACCTGGCAGAAGACTTCCGCATTAAAAAAAAACCCCACAAAACCAAACAGTGCTATCAAAGCAGTATTTCACAATATCACATCAGTTTTGCCAAAATACTGTTTCAGAGGAAATGAGAAATTTCTGACCTAATCAGGTGATCTGCTTAAACTTCTCATAGAGACAAAACCTGAAAGCTACAGATTTTTGTTAAATCCCTGTACAAGTCCAAGTTAGACTAATCAAAGGCCTAGATTTCTTTTGCTGAATTGTTATCACTTCTCTGGCATTTTACCTGGTGGCAAGTTCAACATTCGTATTTCAAAAACTCCAAAATCCTTTATGAGAGAAAATCTTCAGTCCTTTTAAATTATTTTTCAATTTGCTTTCTTATAGATATTTTTAGCAAAACAGTTTTATTTCTAAATGGTAAAAGGAATAAAACAGTGTTTAATAAAGAATGGCTCTTTACTCCATGACTGTTATGTTTCCTTTATGGGTGTAACCAACGTTTTCAAATATGGTGAACTAAAACCGAGTACCTATGTCCACGCATAGGCCACCTCTGAAAATGCAAAATTAGCCTTTATTTCCCTCAAGGAAGACGACTGCATTTATGTCACAGGGTAAAAGTGCATGGAAACATGGACACCTCTGCTTTCACAAACCCCTAGGAGGTATCAGGAGCTGGAAGAGCACGTTAAAGAGATGACTACATGCTGCAGTCAAGTAGGATATTGGGGTTTTTACCCTTGCCCTGTTGCCCAGGGCCATTCTGTCTGGACAGCTGAATGGGACTGTTGTAATTTACGACCCTGCCTGGGAGGTGTGATCCCTTCCTGATGGACCTGGAAGGAGGGGATGGATCCCTTCCTCTGCCCTGGGGTGCTATGCTTCACGCTGTGCTTGTGGTGGGCTCACAGCAGTGTGGACATGCTGCCAAGCCATCGGGAGCCACAGAAATAACTCACCTGTAGGTAAGTCACCTATGCAGTAGGCACACGATTCCATTTTCATTGGTCTTAACTTTCTGCCTGCCCTATCCACGGAAATCATTGCATCATTTCGAATTTCATTGCAGAGGTTTCAGGTTTATTATGGTCCTAATTTACATGCCATCTACAAGCCAGGCCATGACAGGATCGTCCCGGTATAATTAGCGTTCAAAAGCATTAAAAAGGCTTGATAAGTATGGATGACAAAAGTGGATTAAAATTTTACTTTCTAGGTTGCAGTGACCACAGATCTCTTGTTTCAGACTTTCACCATATGCCTAACTGACCACAGAAGTACTTTTGCTGTTGACAGAACTAATTTTTCCTTTTCTCCAAGAACAAAAAGTTGATGGGATTCCCCAAGCATGAGTCACTAGATATTCCATGGAGAAGAGATAATACACCACTTTAGCTTCTGGGAGCACCCCTAAGATATCTTTACTTTGATTTGGCAATAGTGAGACAAGCCGTGGCCAGTCTGGGGGAAGAAACATTTCAACAGCAATGCAGATGTGGCCAGTGAAGTAATTCTGCATTCCCAGATTTCACTGGAGCCAGTATGGACTGACTACATCCACACTGCAAAGCCCTTCTTTGCCTAAGTGTTCACCCAACGTCTCGTCTGAATTGATACCCACTGCACCAAACTTTTGGACTCCTTTGACAAGACCCTTCCCCTCCATAATGTCCTCATCAGAGGTATCCTCTGGCTCTTGAAGTTCTGCTCAGACAAGTGGCCTTACCCACGGCTGCCTTTTCTGTCATGGTGCCAGACAAAACTGAGGAACAGGGAGCAAAGAAATAGCGAGATCCACAGAGCTGCCTGTACAGGCAGAGAGATCTCCACAAGGCTGGCCTGCTCTTTCATCATCAGGGTTCTGAATCTACGACTAGAGAAAGCAAAGGGCAAAAGTCAGCCACCCCTTGACACACAGCAGATTGGTAAGGCCAACAAAGATCCACATGGGATTACTGGGATAAAACACAAATCTTTTGCGTTTACTCATGTCCACAGAAATGCAATAAACAGACATGGAGGGCATCCAATGGTAGTGGGAGGTGTCCTTGCCCGTGGCAGAGGGGTTGGAACTTGATGGTCTCTAAGGTCCCTTCTAACTCTAACCATTCTATGGTTCAATGCTCAGGTCTAGTATATTTTGTAAAAATATATATTATATATGCATACCTAATCCTGCCTCCTAGTGCTGGTGCAGCAAACAGAAGACATCATCATCTCTTGGAGGTATGATGTTTCCATACCAAAACAATACACCTCATAGGCACCACCTGATCCGTGGGGCCTCACAAACACATGCCATGTCCCACAGGTCCCTTGCCCTTTTAGCAACAATGGATGAACACCCCATCAACTCAGGACCAACAAGAACAAGTCAATCAGCAGCCACAGGGAACCTTCCCACTGACCTGGACTGTGCCTCCCATAAGCTCCACAGTTAGCTCCTGATGGCACAATGCTTGGAGCTCCCGCTCTGTGTGCCATAGATTTGCCAGGCCTTCACAAGAGCCTGAGGCTGGCAGTCTAACACTTCTGCACATCTTCTCAGAGACAATGAAGAAAGGCCAGATGGGCCCAGGCTGCTCCCATGGGAGCACTATGGTAGGGAGCCCTTCCCAGCGCACCCAAGGGCAGGATCTTCACAGTTGATCATTGAAAGAAGGCTAAAAGCCAAGTAGATGCACTAGGCATTTTTTTTCCTTGATTTCTAGTGGGTCCTCTGAGACTGAAGAAGAGGAAGAAAAGAGGGAGAAGCAGCAGAGGGAATATTAAGGTAAGAGAAAGGAGAAAGGGGAGTAGGGTGTTCCCTGCAGCCCATGGAGAACCCACACTGGAGCAGATGGATATGCCTGAAGCATTGCAGCTTGTGGAAACTTCACCCCAGAGTGTTTTTTTCCTGAAAGGAACTGCAGCCCATGGGTAAGTCACACCGGAGCAGAGGAAAAGTGTGAGGAGGAAGGAGCAGCAGAGAGAAAGCACTGTGTACTGACCATGCCCGTCCCTACCTCCTTGCACCACTTGGAGATGGTAGAAGAGTCTGAAGGGGTGAAGTTGAACATGAGAAAGGGAGGAGGAAGGGTGTTGTTTTAATATTCTTTTTTGTTGTTGTTGTTTCCCACTACAAAAATCTATTTTAATTGGCAATAAATTACATTGATTTTACCCCACTGAGGCTGTTTTGCTTGCAATAGTAATCAGCAAACAATGTCCCTGTCTTTATCTTGGCCCATGATCTTTCTCATCCTATTTTCACCTTCTGTCCTACTGAAGGAGGAGGAGATGGAGGAAGGAAAAGAGGGAAGATTTTGAAAGAGGGGAGATTTAGATAAAATATTAGGAAGAAATTCTTTCCTGTGAGAGTGGTGAGACACAGGAACAGGTTGCCCAGAGAAGTTGCCTCATCCCTGGAGGTGTTCAAGGCCAGGCTGGATGAGGCTTTGAGCAATCTGCTCTAGTGGGAGGTGTCCCTGCCCATGGCAGGGGATTGGAACTGGATGATCTTTGAGGTCCCCTCCAACCCAAACCATTCTATGATTCTATGAAGGCATGAGCAGCTGGGTAAGCATTTGGTTGTTAGCCAAGATTAACCCACCACAGCCCTGGTTTGGAATGTGTAGACTTCTCCTTTGTGGGAAAGGGGCAGAGATGTGCTACTTTTGCCTTACCTTCCCTCTGCCACCCAAAAGCATGGCTGGCACAGCCAGGCTGACCAGTACTCCATATCTGTGACTTCCAGCACCATCTTAAACTGAAGCAGGAGTACCACCCAGCCTCTGGGTCTAGCACTAGAGGACAGCTCAGGACCTACATGCTCAGGCTCATTGCTGACCAACCTGCCCTCTTCCTGACTGGTTTCATGAGGAGCTACTGCACGAATCTCCACATTGAACTGCACCCTACAGCCCTCCTCATCTGGGGTATCCCAACTACCAACACACAGAATAACCAAAATTGCTTATATCACCCAAAATTACTTATATCACCAATAGTCTTGTCAGGCTTGGTTTTCCTGCCTCTCTGACCTGTCCACATGAATTCGTCCATGAAAAGGCTGATTCAGTTCATAAAAATAATACCACCACATCTTTAGTAGGGATTATAGTGGAATAAGGGTAGCCTTTTGCTGCTGAGTACAGCCATCTAGTGGTTAATTCTTGTTTATTCCCTACAATTTTCGAAAGAGGACAGTGCTGACAGGAGGACACCAAGAGGATGAAAGGGCCCAAGCAAGAAAATACCCTTCCTCCTTGTAGAACACATAAGGGTTATCCTTGAGGTCTGACTTAAAGGGGCCACTTGGCCAGCTCAACGGGTAGACTTTCTAAAAAGGAGCCATGGTGAGATGTGGGCACTGGATGTCCACCAATACCAGATGGGTAATTCCTGACAGCAGCCAGCAGGAACACAGCCCCCAGCTCCTCCGGGGACAAGGTTCAGCTTGGGCGGGCTTCCTGGGTTTTCATTGATCAAGCTGAGCCCTTCCCATGCAGCCAGACTGTGGTACCTTCCTCCTCTTGGAGAGAGGTCAATGATCCATCATCTGCCTGTCCCCATCTGGGGAAGACCCTACTTTACATCCAAGGTGCTTCTTGGGAGCCTGTCCCAGGTTTCATATGAGTGTTTATAGCCTCATGGCATGTGAAGGCAGTTTCCAAACTGCACGGGGCAAAAAGGTGGCCTACATCACTGTCGGGCTGCTGCTAATTCCTTTTCTTAGGAAGATGAAGAGTGTGAAGCTGATCTTGCTGACAGCCACTCAAGAGCATCAGGGATGCCATGGAGGAGGACTGCTCCACCTGCACAGGATCTCCTTCTGCACCAGGCACATGGAGGGTGACCGATGCCAGGCCAGGGATGGAGACCAGCCACCCCAGCTACCACATGGCTTAGCAACAGGACATTCCAGCCTATTCCGTCTTGCAGTTTAACACTTCATGGAAAAATTAAAGGCTTTTCTGGGTTTCTCAGGGCCATGAGAAATCCCCAGCCTGGAAGAAAGGTCCTGGTTTGAGCCACACAAGACCAATTTGTCTTCTAATTTGTGGGAGAAGTGCACTTTTAGAAGGCTCTAGTGTCTGAATTTGTGAATATATTTATTTTAAAGCCACTTGTGGTTTTTAAAGTCCCAGTGGTTTTGAGTTAGCCAGGTGCAGGGATGAGAAGGAGAGAGACCCAGGCACTTGATCCAAGCTGGCCAACGGGATTATTTCACGCCATGAATGACACATTCAATGTAAATTGAAAAGGCTACTGCAAAGTTCACTCTCTCCCTTGATGCTGGTGGTCCTGAGAAATTCTTGACCCGGTGCCAGACCTCTGAGCCCTTCCCTTCTTCCCCAAGCTGTAGCACTCACCGTATCCCACATTTACTGTCCCCTGCTGGGAGCGCACAGCCCCTTGCTGGGGAAATGGGATGAGTATAATTCACATATATTTTATATAGAAATCGGGATTAATATAGGGTGGGGTTTTTTGGTGCTATTAATTCAATTATCTACTCTTGTTCTATTAAATCTGTTGATATTTCAATGCTCAGAATTCCTTGATTTTCCCCGCTTCCCCTTCCCGGGTGGGGAGGGGTCGTCGGGTGAGAGAATAATTCTCTAAACGACAATACGTTGATGGGGGTTTCTCAACCCATCACATTCTTAAACGACGGACTACCCGTCGGCGTTCATTCCGGATTTGCCTTGCTCCTGACACCGCACCGGCTGCCGAGACCCCGCACCCGGGGAGGGCCGGGCCTGGCTCCGGCGGCGGTGCCGGTGCCGCCCCCGCTCCGCCTCCCCAGATCCCGCGGCCCGGCAGTGCNAACCGGCGGGTATGGGGGCTCAATCCTGTCGAGGGGTGAGAGGATGCAGAGCCGGGGGGGGGTACGGGAGGGGGCAGACCCGGAGGCGAGGGAGTGGATGCAGTTCCCATGGCGGGGACGACACCAGCATTAGCCCGAGGAGGTGTTTGGCCGTAGGAAAATAGTGGCCCATCCTCACTGCAGAGATGGACACTCTTCTGCCCAGTAAAAACCCTTGTGTCAGAGCGTAGAGGCGATTCATGCAGGGAGGTGACAGCCAGCAGTTCCTGGGGAGTGGTAACCATTCACCTCCGGTGGAATCCCAGTGGGAAAGTCAACATTCAGCTATTCTACTATTCACAGAAAAAAAGGTGCAGCACTCAGTTCCAGGTGGATGCCAAGAGCAAGGGTGGGCGCGGGGCCTGTCAGCATCCCTGCGGATCGATAAACCCCAGAGAGCCAAGAGCACCCAGCTCCTGCCCCGACAGGACTCATGGAGTCAGCTTCCAGCCTCCCTCCTTCCCCTGGGAATTATTTTCCCCTAGGCCCTGCCCAACCCTCTGTTCTGATGGCAGCTTTCTTGCCTCTGGAATTAAAGGTTTGCTGAATGTCACGGCACTGGGCAGAGAAAACAGTCAAATCTGAGGTCCTGAGACAGGAAAAAAAATTGCCCTCTCTCGACACCTGGTCAGCTCAGGCATTTTACATTTTTTTTTTTTTGAGCAGTCACTCCTAATGTTTTTTTAATCCCTGGGATCTCACCCTCTCCACCGAATCACAGGATGCTATGGGGTTGGAAGGGACCTCTGGAGATCATCTAGTCCAACCCCCCCACCCCACTCCCCCACCAAAGCAGGTCCACCTAGACCCTGTCTGTACCACTTACAAAGAAACAGGCATAGACGAGGAGTAATCACCTGGCTTTGAAAAACGCGCACCATTTTGTGTGGGAAATCTCCCCCCCGGTGTCACTGGGAATTCAGTAACTATTTCAGCAAAGGCCAAAGAAGCGACACCTTCACGGAGCAGCTCACCACCTGCACACCTCAACATCAGCCTTGGGGTTGGGGTCACCATGTACCTGCCAGCGGGCACACAAATTCGCACCCTTTCAGTGTATTTTATGCCTGCAGTTCGCTCATAAATATTCCCTGTGCTTTGGCACAAGAAGTAACATCAAAGGCTCTGAGCTGAGAGCCCGAGGTAATTATTTCTCTAGCAAACACAATTGTCAGATTTAAGGCTGGCAAGGACGCTCTCCTAAAGCAGACAAGACCTTGCATGGGGAAAAAATAATTCAAATTACTTCGGTGAATAACTGAATTTGCCATGTTAGGGAGACTGTGGTTTTTCATGCAGTGTAAGCCCTTAGGGTCTCCATCGTGTGTTTGTTAAGGTAAAGGAAATCCTGCAGATTTCTTTTTTTTTTTTTTTTGCCAAATCCAAATTCCAATCTGTTGGAATTTTTTCTCCAGCGCATGAACCTGCCCGAGCAATTCGAGGAGGTGGCGGCGGCGGCTTCCATCAAGGATCTAATCATGGGCAAAGGTGCCAAGGAGCTTAGGAATCGGAGGCAAGGAGTTGAAGAGTAGTACGTGGTTTCTGCTCTTCCGTGCAGGTGAGGAGGCAGGACGGGCAGATGGGAAGGTGCTTTCTGCTTGAAACCACCCCGTTTTGGGTGGAGCAGGCTTCACGCAGTTCCAGCTGAGGGTTTCACTCTGTCACTGGGCCAAGGGAAGCAAATTAAACCTCCCAGAGTTGCTACAATTAGATATTAAACTCTGCCTCACTGGTGATTAACTCCTTAATGCCACTCTGCCTACCAAACAATTTGTTACTCAGCCGTGAACATGAATTTCTAACAGTTTACTGCCCCTCCTGAGAGCACGCGAGCGGTGACTCTTCTTCCCAAATTGACAGCTTTTGTTACAGACTTGGCAGAAGATCAGACCATCTTCTCTCCCCAGGACTAGCACGGAGATGGCCGGGACAGAGGCAGCAGCCGGAGAAGCCACTGTCCAGGAGAAAGGTTGCATCCAAGAGAGAAGGAAATCTTTGCCATGGTTCTTCGAGTGCTTTGAGAAGAAAGGTGGTGCCTGCCAGGACACTGACAGCGTTGGTTCACATTTCCTTTGTGCCTTTGGGAGGCCTGGAGCTGATTCCCTAAGCAACAGATAATCAAAATGCGGTTATAACATGGTTAAGCTTTTCAGTAGCTGGGCAGGAGCCAGAATGTATCTGTACAAGCTGAAATTATATGGTTAGACGTGATTAATGTTGGTCTTGCATCACTGGAAAGGAATCACTTAGGTAACTGCTTTATCCCTAACTCAGAGGGCAGGATACGTCAAGCATTTTTGCTCATTCTTCTAATATCTATAATTTCAGAACCTTTCAGTATGTTTATGCCCGCAGTTTGCTCATAAATACTCTCTCACTCTCCAGTATTGGGCAGAAAGGTGGAGTGCTTGAAGAGGCACCGGTAATGAAATGGTGCTTTGTCAGAATGCAGTGCACAGATTCACACCAGCAAACACCCATTCAGCTTCTGTCTATTCATGAAGGTTTCTAAATACCAGGGGTTGCCTGGCTTTTTGAGAGGGACCAGCAGGTAGAGCAGTCCCAAGGCTCATGGGAGCCCTGGGTTCAGCTGCTTCCCATGAAAACATGGCTGTAGACCCTCCCTTCATATTGGGTCTCATGGATCCATATCCCACCAGGCTGCAGAGGTAGCCCAGTTCTGCAGCACAGCGATGAAGGTGCAGTGAAGTTCTTGAATGTCCTGCACGTGGGATATGGCAATCCCAAGCACAAATACAGGTTGGAAAGAGAATGGCTGGAAAGCAGCCCTGAGGAGAAGGACTTGGGAGTGCTCGTGGATGAGAAGCTCAACATGAGCCAGGAGTGTGCACTGGCAGCCCAGAAAGCCAACCCCATCCTGAGCTGCATCAAAAGCAGCGTGGCCAGCAGGTCACGGAGGTGATTCTATTCCTCTACTCTGTGCTTATGAGACCCCACCTGGAGTACTGTGTCCAGCTCTGGAGTCCTCAACACAGAAAGGACATGGAACTATTGGAATGGGTCCAGCAGAGGGCCACTAAGATTCTCAGAGTGCTGGAGTACCTCTTCTGTGAAGACAGGCTGAGGGAGCTGGGGTTGTCCAGCCTGGAGAAGATAAGGGACCTGAGAGACCGTCTAGCAGCCTTGCAGTGTCTGAAGGGAGCCTACAGGAGAGCTGGAGAGGGATTCTTTGTCAGGAAGTGCAGTGATAGGACAAGAGCTAATGGCTTTAAATTGGAAGAGGGGAGATTTAAATTAGATATTAGGAAGAAATTCTTTCCTGTGAGGGTGGTGAGACACTGGAACAGGTTGCCCAGAGAAGCTGTGGATGCTCCATCCCTGGAGATGTTCAAGGTCAGGCTGGATGGGACTTCGAGCAACCTGGTCTGGTGGGAGGTGTCCCTGCCCATGGCAGGGGTGTTGGAACTGGATGGTCTTTAAGGTCCCTTCCAACTTTAACCATTCTATGATTCTATTCTAATGTATAATGAATACTTAGAGAACACGCAAAATCTCAGGCCTGATCTCTTCCATCTCTTGCTTTGCTCTTTTACCTGTTCCTCTGTAGTGTCTCTGCCTCAGAAGGGAGAATGAGACCCACCTGGTAGAGGGGAGCAGGGGGTTTGAGCTGCCCCAGGCAGCAGGGACAATGGCACGTGGCCTCCTACCTCCAGAGCTGGCAGCATGTCCCCCTGCTGAGTAAATAAATATAAGGGGGTTACCAGCTTCCTCAGTGTCCGCTTAGTTTAGGAAGCTCTTGGTGTCTGCATTAATGGAGATGCCAAATTATAGGTCCCACAAGGAGAAAAATGCCTTTCTCAGCCCTGTAGAGTATCTAACACAGTGACTAAGGCAGTAAAAACTTAAAGTCAAGAACTGTTCTTTCCTTCAAACAGTTCCTATCTTGCACCCTTAAAAGCATAGCTGTCCTTGGCTGATTTACTTCCCAAGCAATTTCCAAGGTGGCACAGGGTATGAGCAGCAGGCAAAACAATGAACTTTTCTCTCTCCTGGCTGGCTGACAACCCCTCTCTTCTCATAATTTTCTGAGAACAGAATAATATATATTTCAAGGTCCTTTCCAACTTAAAGGATTACATGATTCTCTGATTCAAGACCATGAGACCTCTTTCTCAAGGCATTGCTGTGGGTTTGGGATGGGGCTGCACTGCAGTTGGGAAGCACCAGGCACTGAGAAACAGGCACGGGGAGCACCTCCTTGTCCATGTACCCTGCAAGGAGCTTGGCTGTGAAGGGGTAGCTTAGTCTCTTTGGACTGTGCTCACTTCTAGTCTAAGTGTTTTGGTTTTCTACTTCTGTTTTTTTCACCTTCGTGACACTGAATTACATAAGCCACTTATTTTCCCTCTGGTAATTAGTGCAGCCAGCGCTCCTGTTGAGCACAACACCCTGCCACCACCTAATACCACCCTGCTCATTAGCAGCACCAGTCTGGCCACATCACCGTTTGTGTGTTTGTTCTCTCACAGGTCACTCTTGTCCATACACCCACACGCAGCATGTTGTGCATCAGCAAGTTTGGAAAGTTGAACCTTCCTTTCTCTAAAAGCGGGGTGTTGGAATGGCTCTGTAGCTTCCCCTACCCCCCGAGAGCTTTAATAGCTCTAAATGTGCAGACAGGTAATGTCATCGTAATGTCATCGTCAAAGAGGGAAACCATGACCTCACCTGTCACAAACATGTGCAAACCTTGTAAGCAATGCGGGCACATGCCCACCAAGTGGCAGATGATGACAGGACTTGGCCAGTCCATTAAATGATTCACCATCAATGACCCGAGATCAGAATTGAGAAACTGAGTTTTGGTTTCAATATGAGGGTCTCGTCCTTTTGAGCCGGATAACACACTTGAAAATGTCTCAGAGGGAAAGGAAAAGGGATTTTCTACACAATTCTCTGTCTGAACAGTCAGCCTATGTATCAAAGCTCTATATGTGTGGTCTGGGCTGAGTCAGGTGAGGTTTTGCCGTGGGCTTGACTGTGGACAACCCAAGACCCAATTTAGACGTATTACTCACAATAACAACAGCTCTATTTGCAGTTTTTAGCCCTCTGGGAACTTTCAGCCTTTTCGCTCACCGTGTTCTCATTCAAAAAACCCTCAGATTATGGGACCTGCAGCCCAGGCATGGACAGCAAAAATAGCCTGCTACCATGGAAGGTGGAGAGGCCAATACTGTTGCTGCTACACCTTCTCCATCTCTTCCTGTGTAAGGGAAGAAGTGATTTCATTTACATACAAGGAATCAAATCAGTCTTACAGAGCTATGAAGTCTGAATTTATTCACCAAACTCACCCCTAAAGTTCAAACTCATCATACCATTGAGCCTTCTAAGCCCCTTATTAAAATCTCAGTGTAAGCTGTTTTGGGCATATGTCCACGAGAAAAGCATAAAATTTTCTATTAGAGTAGATTAATGTAATATTTAGAGCTTCCAAGACAGTTAAAGTGCAGGTGGCTTTTATTATATATATATATAGTCTACATAAATTGTGTCTATGGAGCTGGGCTCCTCAGAGGATCTGAAGGTGCTCAATTGTCATAAAAATTAATAAGAACAGGGACCATTGTAAATCTCTGCTTAAAAATCCACCTTTTCTATATTTTCAAATAAATCACTTTTTATGTCATGTGTCCTTGTATGAGTCAAGTGGTAAATCAGATCAGTTCCATAACTATGAACAAGAGTCGTACAAATATCTGTGAGACTGATTTTCAGCCTTATCCATGTGAAATGCTGTGCCCTCACTTCAAATTCTTGACCCAACATTGCTTTGATTGAATACGAAAAGGGACAAGAGACAGTTCAATAACGGCTGGCTACTGGAAACTTCTGGGAAATTATCCAGATTCTCAACTAAATGTAGTAATTGATGGGGTAGGGGGGTGTTAAAAGGCTCTCTGACCATCAGACCATCTGTACTGATGTTGACAGCTCTTCCTTCTGAAACGACAGTACATCTTTATAGCCATGAGGTTCAACCAACTCTGCACACTGAGGAAACCAACCATGGACACACGCTTATAGTTTGTCAGGTAATCCCCAGCAGGGATTACAGCGTTCTTACTCCAAAAACTAAGTCTCTAGGAATGAAATGAAGAGATGTCAATATAGCTACTAATAATACAGAAAGGTAAGGTGGCTTTATAAAGTAAAACAACTGAGAAAAGCATAATTTCAAAAATGAACCAGCCACCACATCAAAAACTAGATTAGGTTTTATACAGGAGGACTCACTCATCAATTTTTAAAGTTATTATAGCCTTACATAATAAATTATTAATTTTCTTACACGCTAAATAACTTCTTATTGCAAAATGCTGGTAAAAGAGTGAAGTCCTCCCTTCTCCCGTTCCTGTCAGGGACGCAGAAAGGCTCAAAGTTGCTCTCATGCTTTGAACAAGAAAATCACGATGTAAAAAAACCCGAGCGAAACACTCAAAGCAGATCATCAACACCTCAAGTTTTCCTTTAGAAGCTACTAGCCCAGCTGTAGTATTCAGTCTGAGCAAGAAGACGGCTTTTTCTAGAGCAGTTTGAAAAGGGTAACATCCTTGAGATTCCTGTGAGATTTTTTTTTTTAATAGAGCCATTGAAGGTCTCAACACTTTTCTACCCTAGAGATAAACTTGTCTGCTGCAAGAGGATTAATAAATATCAATCCTTTGTGCCTTCTGTTTAAGACCCACAGCCATCCAGAGCTAATTCCCACCAGACCAGGTTGCTCCAAGCCCCATCCAGCCTGGCCTTAAACCCCTCCAGGGATGGGGCAGCCACAGCTTCTCTGGGCAACCTGTTCCAGTGCCTCACCACCCTCACAGGAAAGAATTTCTCCCTAAGATCTAGTCTAAATCTCCCCTCTTTCAGTTTAGAACTGTTATTCCTCATCCTATCACTCCACTCCTTGATCAAGAGTCCTTCCCCATCTCTCCTGGACCCCCTTTTAGAGCAAGGACAGGGACCGTTTTCTGGGTCTAGTGACAGCAGACAAAGTGATTCCCAGCTACTTTTTTCTTCCATAGTTCTTCTATCAACACCACAATTGCAGAAGCACGTTCTAATTCATGTCACTGTTAACCAGCAAGGCTAAATAATGTAAATCACAGGAAAACAGAGACTTGGTGGAAAAAAGGTTGGAAACAATCCAGCTGAACTGTGTTTGAAACAAGTTGGAGAGTATTAACACAAGTGAGGCATAACCTATATTAGGAGGCCATACAACTAGTGAAGGGAGTAAGAAGAAATTAAAATGGAAGAAGATATTTTTTGGCAGCTTTGGAAGACTGTCACAACCATTGCCAGGTTTTGGAGAAGTAAGAGGTCTAGTTATGGCTCATTTTTATGAGACAAAATTGATCTTTCCAATATTGACAAATGAGAAGCCTTGAGAGTCAGACAGCTTCTCATATGTCCAAAAATCCTTATGGCTCAAGCAAGCTCAATTTAGAGCGTGGATTTCTAAATGTCTGGGCTGAAACTCAATCAAGGTTGATTTAGGTTTAAAAATAAACAACAGAAAATCAGGGGTTCAAAATATAGCTCCATGGTACCTGGGGGAAAAGACAAGCTTTCAGCTGGTTACCTTTCTATTCCCACCTGGAAGGCCCCTAATAAGGAGGTAAAAGCTAATCTGTGCCACAGCTCACATACAACCTCAACCAAATGTGTCGCTATTTGCACAGACCCTCATTAGTGAAATTACACATTTAGCCACATACTCACTCAAGAACTGTGTTTCGTGGGTTGGTTTTCTTGTTTATTTACCAGTCTTATGAAAGCGTCCAACTGATACAGCCCTGTCATTTACTATGTCCTATTTTATTAACAGGAAATGAGAAAATTTGCATAACATTCACTATGGAATATTAAACTTTCATAAATCAGATCAAAGTTAAAAGAAAAATTGATGAAAAGAATCCGCTCCTTACGTCTTGTTCAGGTTTGAGGTAAAAAAGAACCAATTTTCTTTTCAGTAATATTACTTCTCAGTTAAGCCTCTTCTAAATCTCTGAAATTAACGGCGTATTTTTCAGGCAGTGTCAGCTTCATGCCCAGTATAAAGCTGAAGGATCAAAGGGGTCAGGCTCTTTCTTCAATGGCTGGTGTCTGAGGAGGACTCTGCCTGTTTACAGTCTGCTTTTGGTTGCAATCCATGCATTCCTGAATCCATTTCCTGAGTTCAGCTCCTGTACACTGCTGAATCCAGTCTGGGGCTTTCCCAGTGCCTCCTGGTGACATGATCATCATCCTGGGAGCTCGATATGGTTTTGTACTCATTTGTACACATTTCATTTCATTTTATTTTATTTTTTTATTATTTTATACTATTCTCTCTTCATTATTAATATTTCATTAAAGTGCTTTAGTTTCTTCTCAACTCATAAATCTCTTTCTCTCTCATCCTTCTCTCCCTGGATGCAGAGGCTGGAGGGAGCATCTGGTGTTTGTTTTAGTGGCCAGCCCAGCTCAGCCAGGCAGATTTATTGATGCCCAACGTGGGGGTTCGACTGGGGCTCAACTGGGGCTCAACCAGGTCTCTGCCAGATTGCCTGAATAGTTCACATTCCGGCTTGCTCAGCTGAGAGACGACAAGTCTGCATACATTTCTAAATCTGGTGTGAAACTGCAAAGCTTCCAGTTCTGCCAGAAGCCCTAAAACCCATTAAAGCCACAGTTCTCCCAAATGTTGTTGCCTGGATGCTGTTAGTCTCTGTGTTCGCCCTCACACACCCACACAAACATTAAAGCCTTGCTGCCGTTAAATACAGAGTAATCCCTGAAGGGAGAAAGAACAAATACATCAGAATAATTTGTTTTCTGGTCACTTGATGAGGCTGCCTCTGCTACCTGGCACCTCTGGCTGCAAAGTTTTCCCATGCTATCTGTTGCACAGGCCAGTCCCTGTCCTGGAAAACAGTGTTTTCCCGGCTTTGCAGAAGATTTGTTAGGCTCTTTTGTTTTGTGCTTTCTCCCAGCCAAACCCTGCCCAGCCAACGCCCTCGTGATTCATCATCCCCTTGTGTTGCTCAGTTGCAAGAACAAACTGACTTCAGCTTCCAAGAGGCCCGAGGTAATCACTGCTGTGCCATAAACTTGGGGGCAGATGACGACAATGGCAATTCTAGCCCTGCTAATTCAATAGCAATAGTTGTGCTGGTGTCCTCGGTGCACTCCAGTAACCCCGGTGCCAGAGCCACTGCTGCAGGTGACAGAGGGGTAGGCGGGCTTCAACCTCTCTAACCTACAAAGATTGACCTCTCAAACAGGCCTGCAAAGGAATAAAAAAAAAAGATGCTAGAACATATACAACTCCCAGACAGTTTGCAGGCTGCTCTGAATGGGCAACAAGGGAATGGGCAACAAGGGCTACTGGAAATATTCTGAGTATTTTGAATGTGCTGTGAAAATTTCAAATTCTGTACTGTCACAGTTGCCCTTTCTCTAAGATATGGGAAAGGACACAAAGGGCAGTCTTGCTTCACCCGCTTTCATCACCACAGTGTCTGACATGAGCAAATTGGGACCTTGGGACGCAGAGGAGTAAGAGGAAGGGAAGCAGCTTCTTCATTTCTTTTCTGATCAGGGTGGTGGTTTTGTTGCCCTGGGTGTTGCCTTTGAGGAGTGGCTGCATTGGCATTCTGAGGAACACAACAGGCGCTGATTGTTTGCCAGCTTTGGCAATCAGTTGCAGCTAAATGCAAAAACATCCACGGTTTCAGTGTACCTTTCAAATATGCATCCTCCCAACAGCTCCGCAAGATGCTGTCGTGCCTGCTCTACGTGGAAACAGACGCTTGGAGGAGGAAAGTGGCACTGGAGGATTACACCACTCCCCTGCACTCACTGCCTTACTGGCCATGCTTTTCTGTTCATCCCATGTACCCACCCGTACAGGCAAAACTAAGGTTATCCCTCAAGAAATGACAGCTAAGCTCAACTCCCTGTGGGTCCCCTTTCCTCCCAAACCCTCACACACAACAAACTGCTGAAAGATGACGACTTTCCCGAAGCAAATTATAAAATTGAAAGCCCAGTTTGCACATGCAGCTCGCTAAAATCTTTCCCCCCTGTACTCCCACATGGTCCACTAGCTGCAGCAGTGACAAGATGGAATTGAAAAATAACAATGAGAGTGATTCACTGCGGGACTTGAAGTACCGGTGTTTCACATCAGGATCAGTGGCCATTTCAAGCTCTCCTTGAACTGTTTTCTCACTGTTACATCTTCCTTAAGGAAGGTTTTTAGAATGACCTCCTCCTCTTCCTCCACACCTCTCACTCCTCCTGTNAGCCCTAAAACCCATTAAAGCCACAGTTCTCCCAAATGTTGTTGCCTGGATGCTGTTAGTCTCTGTGTTCGCCCTCACACACCCACACAAACATTAAAGCCTTGCTGCCGTTAAATACAGAGTAATCCCTGAAGGGAGAAAGAACAAATACATCAGAATAATTTGTTTTCTGGTCACTTGATGAGGCTGCCTCTGCTACCTGGCACCTCTGGCTGCAAAGTTTTCCCATGCTATCTGTTGCACAGGCCAGTCCCTGTCCTGGAAAACAGTGTTTTCCCGGCTTTGCAGAAGATTTGTTAGGCTCTTTTGTTTTGTGCTTTCTCCCAGCCAAACCCTGCCCAGCCAACGCCCTCGTGATTCATCATCCCCTTGTGTTGCTCAGTTGCAAGAACAAACTGACTTCAGCTTCCAAGAGGCCCGAGGTAATCACTGCTGTGCCATAAACTTGGGGGCAGATGACGACAATGGCAATTCTAGCCCTGCTAATTCAATAGCAATAGTTGTGCTGGTGTCCTCGGTGCACTCCAGTAACCCCGGTGCCAGAGCCACTGCTGCAGGTGACAGAGGGGTAGGCGGGCTTCAACCTCTCTAACCTACAAAGATTGACCTCTCAAACAGGCCTGCAAAGGAATAAAAAAAAAAGATGCTAGAACATATACAACTCCCAGACAGTTTGCAGGCTGCTCTGAATGGGCAACAAGGGAATGGGCAACAAGGGCTACTGGAAATATTCTGAGTATTTTGAATGTGCTGTGAAAATTTCAAATTCTGTACTGTCACAGTTGCCCTTTCTCTAAGATATGGGAAAGGACACAAAGGGCAGTCTTGCTTCACCCGCTTTCATCACCACAGTGTCTGACATGAGCAAATTGGGACCTTGGGACGCAGAGGAGTAAGAGGAAGGGAAGCAGCTTCTTCATTTCTTTTCTGATCAGGGTGGTGGTTTTGTTGCCCTGGGTGTTGCCTTTGAGGAGTGGCTGCATTGGCATTCTGAGGAACACAACAGGCGCTGATTGTTTGCCAGCTTTGGCAATCAGTTGCAGCTAAATGCAAAAACATCCACGGTTTCAGTGTACCTTTCAAATATGCATCCTCCCAACAGCTCCGCAAGATGCTGTCGTGCCTGCTCTACGTGGAAACAGACGCTTGGAGGAGGAAAGTGGCACTGGAGGATTACACCACTCCCCTGCACTCACTGCCTTACTGGCCATGCTTTTCTGTTCATCCCATGTACCCACCCGTACAGGCAAAACTAAGGTTATCCCTCAAGAAATGACAGCTAAGCTCAACTCCCTGTGGGTCCCCTTTCCTCCCAAACCCTCACACACAACAAACTGCTGAAAGATGACGACTTTCCCGAAGCAAATTATAAAATTGAAAGCCCAGTTTGCACATGCAGCTCGCTAAAATCTTTCCCCCCTGTACTCCCACATGGTCCACTAGCTGCAGCAGTGACAAGATGGAATTGAAAAATAACAATGAGAGTGATTCACTGCGGGACTTGAAGTACCGGTGTTTCACATCAGGATCAGTGGCCATTTCAAGCTCTCCTTGAACTGTTTTCTCACTGTTACATCTTCCTTAAGGAAGGTTTTTAGAATGACCTCCTCCTCTTCCTCCACACCTCTCACTCCTCCTGTAGTTCATTTACTAACCCAGCCAGTCATGGTTACTCTGCATTTCTTGGGAGAAAAAAAATAAAAGAAGTAAAATAAGGTAACCTCTCATCCCTTTTTTAATTTCTATGTGGATTCAGGGTTTTCTTTCCTCAGGATGCTTAGGGAAAGCCTTTTTCATGCTACAGAAAGACAAGCTGACTTGAATTTCTGCTATATCAGAAGACTTCAAGTGTAATCAGGCAAGAGTGGGTAAAAATGTGGGTTAATATTAACTTGTTGAACTGGAATGCAAGCTCTTGTCTTGAGCATGTGCATTTGTCCTTTGCCCCTGCCTCCTCCTTGATTGACAGCTGAAAGATTTCCAATTAGCGCAGCTGCTGATCACTCAGTCAACCTTCTAGCCCAGGCTAGATTGAAAAAGCTTTAACACTAATAACTCCTAAAGAGCTATGAGCAAAAACTTTGGGCCTTTTATGCGAGACGTGGCTGCTTGTTTGTGCTGCAATAAAGGCTCTTACTAAATCACTAATATTTCAGCTTAAATCACTTGCTAATTATACCATTAATACTCTTCCCTTGGTTTGTAATCCGCCTTGTACTACACAGGGAGCAAAGGAAATGTCATGGATGCCACCTTGGATTGAAGCAGAAGCCAATGCTTTGCAACGCATTATACTCAGCAATAGCAACCACCTTGGTCATAAACTGGTCGTGTTGCAACTTCTCCCATCATGAAGAAAGAGGCAAACCCTTGTTCAGCTGCATCCCTGGATCCAGCTGTGCTTCCCCTGCTGCCTCATCCCAAGATTTTTCCTCAGGTGAGTTTCATGAGACCGATGTGCTCAGGGTCTCAGTTTGAACATGGCTTTGCTTTAAGGCAGCATCTAACCAGGCCAAACAGGCTGAAGCCCCAGCTGCAGAGCTTGAGGTTTGGTACTCAGTCTTCAAACAGATGAGACATTCACCGTTCCCACAAGAATGGAAATTTCTTCTGCCTTTTCACATCATTGCATCTAACTGCAGGAATATTTCTCTTCCCCACATTCATTCATGCTTCATACCGGAGAATACACTTCACACCTGCCCAAGTGGCCAAGAAAGCCAATGGCAACCTGGCTTGTATAAGAAATAGTGTGACCAGCAGAAGTAGGGAGAGAATTGTCCACCTGTGCTCAGCAATGGTGAGGCCACACCTTGAGTATGGTGTCCAGTTCTGGGCACCTCAACACAAGAGAGATCTCAAGGTGCTGGAGCGAGTGCAGAGGAGGGCAACAGAGATNTGATCCCAAGGGTCTTTTCCAACCTGAATGATTCTATGATTCTTTTTTCCTCTAAAGAATTTTCTCAATGAAAATAACTACTGGTTGATTCCACTGATGACAATAGTTTCACCAGAATCAAAACTTTCATAAAACTCATCCCCAAAAATTCCATTTATTTAGTGGTCAATGAAGTATTTTTTCTCCTGCACTTTATGTTTCAATATTTTGATATTTCCACCTGCTGAGTAATGGATTTTAAAAATCTAAAGGAAAAGTAATTTAAAAACATAAACTAGGGATTTACTAAACTATTTTCATAAGGACAGAGTCTTTTTGTTTTGATAATATTAAAAAAATGCATCCCATTAAACACTGGCTTTTTGTTTCACACAAATAAAAACAATATCAAAATTAAGTGCCTAAGCCTGCAAGTGTGATACTGTGTTCTAAGTATTACAGCCTGTTCTAATAATTTCGGGGTGAAAGTCTTTATTAAACCAAACTGGTTCATAAACATTGCTTTGATTTTTTCCTTATCTAAATCTGCTTTTTCCAGCAGGACAGGTTTCTATATGATTTTTCTTTGCAATTTCCATTTTAATGGCCGCCCAGGCTCTTACGAGCTGCAAAAACAAACAGGAAAAGTGCGATGTATAGAAACGGAAACAGGCTGGTGAAGAGTTCAATCTAAGTCCATGAGTCTCTAATTATATAAATTGTATTTGTTGCTAATAATACATTCTGCTGGTCACAAATGACGGAACAAGGACTATAAAACTTAAAAGGAAACTCTTTATTACACAGATGAAGGGAGAAACATCCTTTTAACATCCCATTGGAGATATTAAATTATTATCATTACGATGGACAAAGTTGTTGCTTTAGATTAGCCTCATGAGGGTGTTCCTTAATTTATACCCACATGAAAGGAGTGGATGGCTGCAGAGTTGTGAAACCCTCCTCCTTCCGTCAACGGATGAGAAGGAGGAGAGAGTATCAGAGGAGGATCTGTGTGATGGGCAAGTGATGTTTCCTTCATGGTTGCAACCCACTGACCAAGTAACATAACCCAGCAGGGAAAGACTACCTGTTCAGACGTGGTAAAGCAGAGAATTTTCAGGAGTTACCTACACTCTTCTTTCTGCCTTGTTAAAGCAGGAGCTGCTGGCCACCATCACACACCAAACATGATGGTTTTGTCTGTGCCATTTGGCATTCAGAGCCGTTTAGCGGCCATTTTAAGCCACCAGGAAATTGCAATTGTCAAACTCTTGGAGGTGAAAATGTGGCTCTTACACATTTTTAATTTGAATCAGGAGTTGCAAATGTCTTTAAAATCTGTAAATAAACCTGCGGGGGCTTGTGAAAGCTACAAAGCAGTTGACAAAACTTAAGCAAGAAAACATTTGGAAATATTATTAGCTGAACAGTTTTGATGTTCCACCTTCCAAAAGCTTGTGAGATTACAGAACAGCACTGGTTTCTCAGTGTAATTTCTGGGGGACGTGTACAATGAGGGAGGGGTAAATAGAGAAGAAGACACTTACTGGAGAAGACGCCATCTAACACCTAGATATGTTTAGGAAAACAAATCAGAGAAAAGGACGTCCCTTGCTGACACATTTAGCCCAGCATTTCACTCTAGACAAGTCACAGTTGGCTGACAGTAGAAATAATATACAGGTTGAGGATCCCACTGCCTTCATGCTGCTTCTCTGTTTCCCCCTCCTTCTATGACCACCATATCTCCATTCCACTCTCTGTCCATTCTTCCTTGTGGCTTTAAATACACTGTCAGTGAGTCTACAACAAATAAATAATGAGGTGCCGGGGCTGAGAAGCTGCTGGTGGTGACATAAAGTCATTTCTCCAGATCGCCACCTGCTACTGACCTATGCAGAATAGTCCTTCCTGGCCTCCTGCCCCTGCTTGCAGGATGTTTGCAATTGCTATCAGGAAGGGTACAACTGTTAATTGGAAATTAGGGCAAGAAGGTGGAGGCTCCCTAAAGCATAATTATAAAGCACGGTGCTATGTCCCAGCACTGCCATGGGAAAGCAGCTCGTAACTCTAATTTGCATGCTGTGATGGCTTCTCTGCCAACTGCCTGGCTGCCCTGGAGCCATCACAGAGGAGCTGCTGCTCCCTAGCACCAGGCTGGAGCTTTGGAGCAGCCCAGCCCCAGCCTGAGGGGCATTTTCTGCCCAGGAACTGATACCAAATGTCTCACCACTGGCGTCCCAGCCCAGCATTTTCTGCCAATTCAGCTCCTCAGGACTGTGCAGTGTATTTCTTCATCTGTTGTGACAGTACAAATACCCTGGATACCCTAAAGGCTGGAACAGAGGCTTTCCGTTGCTTATATCAATTGTTTCATGCTGAGCTTAATTGTCATGTGAGTACAGATGTAGAATCATAGAATGGTTAGAGTTGGAAGGGACTTTAAAGACCATCAAGTTCCAACTCCCCTGCCCTGGGCAGGGACACCTCCCACCAGACCACATTGCTCAAAGCCCCATCCAGCCTGGTCTTGAACCCCTCCAGGGATGGGGCAGCCACAGCTTCTCTGGGCAACCTGTTCCAGTGTCTCACCACCCTCACAGCAAAGAATTTCTTCCTAAAATCTAATCTAAATCTCCCCTCTTCCAATTTAAAACCATTACCCCTTTTCCTGTCTCTACATNCTCATCCACGAGCACTCCCAAGCCCTTCTCCTCAGAGCTGCTTTCCAGCCATTCTCCTCCCAACCTGTATTTGTGCCTGGGATTGCCATGTCCCAGGTGCAGGACCCTGCACTTGGCTTGGTTGAACTTCATGTGATTTGCACTAGCCCCACCTCTCAAGCCTATCCATGTCCCTCTGGATGGCATCCCTTCCCTTCAGCGCGCTAGACACTTACTATTTGCATCTATACAGTAGGCTGGCAGTCCCAAAGCCTGATAGGATATCAGGCATTTGAGGGATATAGTATGGATGTGGTATTTGAAGGATACCAATTCATATTTTCTGCTTACAGGAGGTGGATTATCGCACTACTTACCGTCGCCATGAGGGAAGAAGGAAGCATGGTGGTAAAGCTCTGTAACTCTGTAAGACAGACACAAACACTTCCCTTTTCAAACAGCCCCTGCACATTACTTCATTCATGTTTTTATCGCTCGGTCAGCCCACGTCTTCCTTTTATTAACGCAGACTAAATGAAGCGGGGAAATTAAAACATCTGCGGGGCTGTAGTGAGGCACAGATCACATCTTTAGTGGCAGGAGCGTATGGCAGCGGCGCCCTAATCACTTGGCATTTCTCTGCAGTGCCTCCCTGCCTCCAAAATGCTTTCCACAGGCTGTCAACACGTCTTTATGTTTGTGTTTGACTTGGCAGGGACTCTCGAAAACCGGGCGAGTAAGCGAGGAGGAGCTGATGTACAAGCCCAGTACCTTGGCTCCGTCTTCTGCGATCTCTCATCTGATAACCTGCAAAGCCCTGCTGTTCTCTGCGTTTCACTCCCTGCCTGGTGCCTTATCACTGGCGACTTGAAAGAAAGAGTCTCTCCAGATTTTGTGAGCTTTACATTAGCTGTACTGCTGGCTTTAATAGCAAAATGGCTACTGCCTTTGCAACAGCAGAACCGGGCCACTTGTGGGGCAAATCGGTTATTCCCGAAGAAACAAATCAGATCTCAGCTTGACTTTAAACTCCCAGGTCTGTCACTTGTGAATATTCTCATGTAATGTAATATAACATAAAAACAAACCAGCTAAAATGTTGTACCTGCATACTTTTGGAATAAAGTTTAAATATCTGACTTCAAAATTTTATTGGTCTAAAATCTGGGAAAAAAAAAATATACTGGGCAAAGGAAGCTGAAATAAATATCCTGAAAGTAGCTAAATAAAAAGAAACAAAAATGCCCTAAAGAATTAATCATTTAGGCAAACTTAATACCAAACTTCTGGACTTTCTTACACAGTAAGCTACAAATAAGCAGTGCTCAGATTGGAGCTGTTTTGATGAGCCAAGGCTGATGGATATCAATCCTCATTCCTAATATTAATCCAATCCAGTACCTCACCTGTAGCCATCTTTCATACATTAGAACAAAGCATCCTTTCCCAAAACATGCAATGTTTATGATCTGTGTAATATTCTATGTAAACTAATGTTATACATAGGAGGTGACAACCCACTGTGATGCCTGAAGCCATCTTCCCTCCTTGGAGTTATTTTGGTTTGATTGCTTCGGGTTAGTTCCACTCCCGTGGCAGATTCCAGAGCCATCTTTGGGTTATATCACCGGGAGGAGGTGGAAATGCATGTGGAAAAGAAACCCTCACGCTTTCTCTGAACCTTGAGAGGACACATCATTTCGAGCACCAGGATTCCCAAGTGCCCTCAGAAGCTTGGAAGGTGAAGGCAGAACACGCCCTTGCAAGTCCACTGCTGCAAAAAGTCTTTTAGTAAACAGTTCTTGTGCCCTTATTTGTCTTAACTGCACAGATGAAGAACTGAAATTTGCTTTTACCTCATTTTTCACTTTTCCTTTCCTTTCCTTTCCTTTCCTTTTTTATTTTTTTTTCCTTTCAATGCTCCCTTTTGATGGCCTAGATGCTGTTTCAGCTTGTGCTGCCATGGAGATGAGCAAGGCTCCCCTCCAGCCTGCTCACATGGATGGGGTGAGGAGTGCTCCCTGTCTTGCTGCTGGGTGGCCAGCTGAGAATAATTGTGCTCTAGGCTGGGCAGGGGAAAGGAGGGACCTGAAGGATTCCCAGGACACTGCTGGTGATGGGGGTAATTATCCAGGGTGGCAGTTGTGGGAAGCGAGGCAGCAATCAGGGCAGGAGCACAGATATGGAAGGCACTGTGCTGCTTTGGTGAAGGGGATGGAGCAAGCGAAAATGCAAGTTCTTGTAGTTGAAACAAGAAATTGTGCTGGAGGAGAGCTCAGAGGCAGTGATTCTGCCCCAGGGTGAGGTCTGTGTGGTGCCAGAGGGAGAGGTACTTCTCAACATCTGGCTAATGAGATTTGTTGGATGGAAACCAGAGGCCAACTCTCATGATATTTCAGATCAGCCTCCTGTGGAAGATGGATGGCAAAGCAGCACTGGAATCAGCTCTTTAATTAATGAGACAATAAGAAATTTTCTCTGATAGCCAGTAACAGCACTTGGTGATTCAAGAGGTCCTCACCCATGCTGTGACTCAGGGCAAAGTACAAAGCTCTTCAGCTCTTTGTATTCATCCTCCTGTTATTAACCCAAGGAGTATTTCTTGGTGTCAAAGCACCAGGCCTAGCAATTAGGAAGATAAATACGCACCTCTGTTCCCTTCCTTTTTCCATGTGTTATACATGGGAGTATCTTAAGGAAGGTTGCAAATCTTGACACAGTGAATTTTTCATTTNACCCTCTCATCTGAATAAAATGGCAATTTCAATTTGCTAATAACTTGTTTGGAACTGTAGGCTAAAACTGAAGGAAGCTTTCCATCCAGGTGGTAACCATCCCATCCTGCCATGAAGGCACCAGCCAAATGAATCCTTCAGGGTCCCCTACAAACTCCATTCCCTGGACACTGTAAGAGGCAGAGGTGATGGGCAGCTCCTCCTTCTTTGTACTGGAGGACTCAGAAACCAGCGCCCAGGAGACTTGTTGATGGTAGTGAAAAACTGCAAGGCAGCTGAGAGTACACACTCAGAGGAAGGGAGAGGGCTGCAAAGGTAATTTGGCTGCTAATCACCCCAAACTATTTTATTGTCAGGACTGCAAATAGATTTTGGGATTCCATTTTTGGACTACACTGGGGTTTCCTCTTGAATCTCAGTTCTTGTTTCTTCTTTGGAGGGTTAATTCTAAAGCAGCCTGAGAAAGTCTTCCATTCTTCTAATTTCCCCAATGTCAGCAAGATTTTTTTACTTCAAGCCTTTTTATTTGAGAAGCAAAGAGGGAGGGTTAAGGGATAAAAGTCTAGCTGTGTTAGTACTTGGTATAAGCTTCAGATACGAGCGAGGCAAGCATGGGTGTGCTTGTCAGGACAGGGTGTGGTAAAATTGGGACAGCTTACCAAGAAGCAGTAACACATTACAGAAGTGAGGTGAGAAAATTTCCATATGGGAGAAAAAAAGAATGAAGAACTGGAAATAACAGTGCAACACCAAATGTGTTTTACATAACTTTGGTCCAGCCTCACTCCTATTGAGGTCAACTGTAGACTAATTGGTGATACAAAGTATGTGTATATGTATATGCCTTTATGTAATATTTTTCCTTCGCTGTTTTTTTTTGTTGTTTGCATTTCACTTCCTTGTCTGCTGCTTTGCTAAGGACAAGGTTCTAGGGCACTGGTTAGTTTGTAAGAAAAGGGGAGTTGTCGAGAATATGTATGAAGAAGAAGAGTACATCAAGAAGAGTATGACCAGCAGGTCGAGGGAGGTCATCCTCCCCCTCTACTCTGCCCTGGTGAGGTCCCATCTGGGGTACTGTGTCCAGTTCTGGGCTCTGTGGTTCAAGAAGGACAGGAAACAGGAGAGGGTACAGCAGAGAACCACAAAGATGATTAGGGGCCTAGAACATTTTCTCTGATGAGGAAAGGCTGAGGGGCTAGGGCCTTTTTAGTCTGGAAAAGAGAAAACTGAGGGGGCATCTGATCAATACTTTCAGGATGGGTGTCAGCAGGATGGAGCCAGTCTTTTTTCAGTGATGCCCAGTGAGAAGACAAGAGGTAATGGGACAAACTTGAACATAGGGAGTTCCATCTAGACATGAGGAGGAACTTCTTTACTTTGAGGGTGGTGGAGCTCTGGAAAAGAGGCTGTGCAGAGAGGTGGTGGAGACTCCATCTCTGGAGACATTCAAAACGCCATGGAGACGTTTCTCTGCAACCTGCTCTGGATGGGTCTGCTCTGGCAGGGGGGGTTGGACTAGATGATCTCCAGAGGTCCCTTCCAACCCCATATCATTCTGTGATTCTATGTAATCCAGGCCCAATAGTTGAGTGAATTTGCTTCTCTTGGGTTTACATCCAAGAAAAATTCTGTGGAAAAATCCTACAGGCATCATCTTCCTCTCTGAACTGCATTTGAACAATCAAGGGCTAATTAAACTACTTGATGATGGGTTCTCCATGGTTACCTAATATAATTTCTTTTCAGTATGATAATGATCATTAGAGTAGGTTTTCACAAAACTGTTTTTACAGAAAAACAGATGGCTCAGGCAAACAGTGGCACAAGTAAAAGGATGTACCATAAAAACTATCCAAGAGAGGGCAGTTTGATCTACTATCACCACGTTTATCATTAACAGTAAAACTATTTTGAAAGTTTTTTTCTATAAATTCTTCTCACACCCAGCCAACACAGGCAAAAATTCTATGATGTATCAACATTTTCCCTTTGATCCTAAAAGTTTAAAAACAAAACTGAAGAAATTTACTAGATCATTTTATCTGCAGGAAATCTCCAACCCTAATGGGTAACACCAATATGGTGTGTGTCCAGAGGCGTATGGACCCTCATCTCTAAGTCACTTAAGGAATCACTGTGTAAACAGCTTTGATGACCCCATCACAACCATCTCCAGGCTAAAGGTTATCCAGGTGCTTCTCTAGATTTGGGAGCTTAGCACCGAAGAACTTTGCAGATAAAATTTAGGTCTAGATTTGATTATGCAGCTGCACCAAAGTAGCAATTTTTTTCTTGAAACCAAAATTTCTAGCAATATTTTCACAGCAAGGAAAATGATAAAGGAAGATCTAGATGATTTCCTCTCTCTCCCCGTGTTCCTAATTGCATAGCAGGCTTTCAATTCTCAATTTTCTTATTTGAATTTGCAACATGACTCTGAAGTAACTCTTCTGTTGCTTGGTTCACTATCCTCCTACGCAGATGACTTGGTTCCTGCTTTCCGACAGAGTGTACAAATGGGCCGATTTCGTTTACCCTTATAGCAAACTTAATTGTTTTGTGCTTTTCTTAAATCTACTCATCTTCAGAGCCCACCAAAATCTGCTGAATATAGAAATGTGCAAGGAATTATTCCAAGAAATGGAATTATAAGAAGCAATAACTATTGCACAACTGAGATGTGTCAAAAAGAAAGGGGAATACTTTTTACTGCATCCATGTTATGTCTCTAACAAAATGTGATTTAAGTATGAGCCAGATTCTGCTAATCTTGCACGCATTGAATTGTCCTTTCTTCTGGGAATGATCCTGTCTGCTGTACCCCTGGTTCCTTACCTCGAATGGACCAGTGTCCTACTCCTGAAGCAAAGAGAGATGCTGGAATCAGCAGAGCAGCCCATAGAGATACTACTGATTCCGCCCACATGTAAAAAAAACCAGGGTTTGCACTTCAAGCATGAAATGTCAGCCTCAGGAATATCAATAAATGTTTTGCAAGTGATGTCAATGGGGTCAAAACTTCATTTGGAGCACTAATTCATTCAACAAAATATGCACAACTTTAATACAAGTTGCAACCTAGATTTCACTTAAATTATTGATTAAGCAAGCTGTATTAAATGGCAGGTGTCTGAAAATGTATAGTGAAAGATGTATATATTTGCAGAGGAAATTGAAAAGACCAAGATGCCCACATGTTACACAATCTCTGGCAGAAACACTAGGAATTAAATTGAATGTATTAACTTACCAGTAGGAAGTTTTCATTATTTCTTCTGCTTGAGTTTGTACCTGTGGGACTGCTTGACATTCCACTTGTTTTCAGTACAATTGTTCCTTTGCTTTTCAGTAATGTAGTTGAATAAAATAGAATGTGTTTGTTGGAGAATGTTTTAATTCTTAATTTGACAGGAACAACAGCAATGCCTTTGGCAGTCAAGTCTTTACTTCTGTTGTTGTAGTAAACCTGATGTTCTTGAAAGCCAGATCTTGCAGACATCTGTTCTCTCCCAATCTCTCTTTAGCATTGCTGTTGGGTACAAAGAAACTTTAGCTCTTTTATTGTGCTCTTAGTGATAAAGAGCCCTTTTCTCTTACAGGTAAGACTCAAAGCAAGAGCCCTGCCAAAGAGAGATGCAGAACTAAAGAGATGTCTTTTCTTCCTCTAATTTATCCTTTGTTTGAGCATCCAAATTTCCTTATGCTGATTTAACTCAAGTTAATCTTGACAAGCTGAGAGAGTTGGGGTTGTTCAGCCTGGATAAGAGAAGGTTCTGGGGAGATCCTATAGCAGCCTTCCAGGGAACTGGCCTGGCATGACTAGAAGCAAACTACCCTAAAGGTAGGCACTTGATCCTCAGCCCTTGTGATGCTTCTGCTTGTTGGATACACACCTGACCCTCTCTTTTTTCTTAAAGAAAGCCTTTCCCTGAGCAGGGAGCTGTGCTGGGGTCCCTGCAGCCTGTGCCAGCATCAACAAAGCTGCTTCCTCCTGCCTCCCTCCTGGGAAGGGGAAAGCGGCAGGTGAGGAATGGGACTGGAGCTGTGTCCCACAGACCCATCCCTGTCACCACCCAGGTCACCAGCCCTGACACTGCTCTGTCACCTTTAGGGAGGAGAAGGAGAAGGAGAAGGAGAAGGAGAAGGAGAAGGAGAAGGAGAAGGAGAAGGAGAAGGAGAAGGAGAAGGAGAAGGAGAAGGAGAAGGAGAAGGAGAAGGAGAAGGAGAAGGAGAAGGAGAA
Source organism: Nycticryphes semicollaris (assembly GCA_013400055.1). Classification (NCBI taxonomy): domain Eukaryota; kingdom Metazoa; phylum Chordata; class Aves; order Charadriiformes; family Rostratulidae; genus Nycticryphes; species Nycticryphes semicollaris. Next base: position 251,572 of record VXBJ01004678.1, on the reverse strand, counting down.
GGAAGTGTTGAAGCTGCTGAGAGCAGCAAAGGAGAGAAGGGAGGAGGGGGGATGATCTGTCACTGGAGATTTTCTTTGCCTTTTAATTAGGCTCTGCTTTCTCATCAAGGTTGGAGTCACACTCCTAAACCTTGTTTTGCACACCTTTCTCCACCTCCAGGTGTTGGGTCAGTGTCCAGCTAATGTTAAAGAACCTGCAAATACAATCAGTGATTGCTCAAGTTCCCTTTGGCTTCCTCAGGGGATTGACACATCCACTGGAGCAAAAACATCTAGTGGGACCACACCGCTTTTTTCTTCTTAGCCCATAAGCAAACAGGGCAAGCTCACTATTCTCAAGGCCTCTGGAGAAAGCCAGAATAGGACTGAAGAATAATACAAGCCGTTGTGATGCTGGATTTGTTTCTTCCCCCTCTCAAAATCCAGCCAGTGTAGCCGAGGACTCACAGGTGGTGCCCAAAAAGAGGAGGCTTTGGGAGCTTCCCTGCTCTTAATAGAGAACAAAAGCTGAGACACACTTTTGAAACAATACATAGGTACCATAATTTATTAGGTAAAATAAGCATAATGAAAAGATTCATGATAATTTTTTTTTCCTGAACACAACATCACATAAAGAACTGCAAGCCATTTTATACAAATTGCTTTCTCAAATCCTTTTCTTTTAACTTCTGTCCAACTAGGAGACGTCTTCTTAATGTATTTGCAAGTTCTGTCCTAACTATCCTCTGTTGTGTATACTCCTCCCATTTGTTTGATGCACCTCTCATGTATACTGATCAAAGTTTAAAGTCATTCTATAAAAATAAATGGAGTTAATAGCTTTAAAAAAAAAGGGAGGGGGTTATGTCCTGTGCCTTTATTAATTTTAGCTTCCCAAAAGTTTTTCTAAAATATTTTTCTACCTCTTATTCTTTGCAGATAAAAACATTTCTTGGGGCTCTTTTCATATAGTACAGATAGTTAGAAATTTGCAGATGTGTTAAAAGCTAGTAATCCTCTGTAACTAAGATTTCAGTGGGACTTCTTTTTCCACGGAGCAGAGTTATCCTTTTTTTTTTTTCACTTAAGAGGAGAAATGGAGCATTATAAATCTAAGATTAACAAGGCAGAAACCAGCAGAGTCTTGAGTGCCCTTCATTGCTTGCACTGCATCCGAGTTTGCAGCGCTTTGGAGTGTAAGATACTGAAAGGTGGGTTACGATCTGATTTTTAAAATTCTTAAAAGTGGAACAGCAAATCAATGAAAAAGGGGACTTTTGACAAATGTTTGACACCCACATTCATCCTACTCCATCTCCACTCCTAACGTGTATCTTGCCCACCGAGGGGAACCACAGCTCTGCTAAAATCCTTCCTGACCCTTCTATGCTGGATAAAAGAGATGGACCGCTATAACAGATCTTTTTAAAGCCATATATTTTGCTACAGGAGGTAAAAGAGGCAGATACCCGTGAAGAAAACCCCACCAGGAGCCACTTTGAACCAGGTCTGTAGGTTGTGGGGATGGCTTGAAATCCCCCCTGCCTCTGCCTGCTCTGTGCTGGCCCCAGCAATGTCATGCCAAGACTTTCAAAGTTTTATCGTTTTCCTTACTCTTACAAATATTCAGAAATAAATACTTACATTCCACATGGATGGGTAATAGCCAAAATGCTGGCTCTGGTAGGGGCCTTTCTCTTGTCTTTTTCTTACCTTGTCCCTGTGGCTTAAGTGAATGAATGAAAGAATGAAAGAATGAAAGAATGAAAGAATGAAAGAATGAATGAATGAAAAATGGAAGCAAAGCTATGATGTGTTGGCAGACTAATTTGCTGCTTTGGCAGTCAGTGGATAAAGGTATTTGGCTTCTTGAAGAATGTGGAAAATACTCAGATTAAAGTAAGATGATACATACAAAATAGGATTTTTGTGAGCTGCTTTCCTGCAGGAAGATGATAGATGTTGTTTTGTTTACTGGCAGTTTAAAAAGCTTTTCTGAATTTAGTTAGAACTATAAATGCATTTAAGATGCAATGGAATCCACATACACCATCCTCATGAGAATGAATGAGGAAACAGAAGTGGTTTTTAGCGCTTAGACTTTATCTCATAAACCCACATCGGATATGAAGGTCCAAAATAGAATAGATGATAACTTTATTGCAGAATGCCAGTACCATTTTTCTATACACATCTGAAAAGTATCCAACCTTTTCTACTAACATCCGATGACGATATTCTGGAAAATGTAGTTGGTCTGTCAGATATCCCTGGAATACAAATGCATTTTTCCTGGTGCTTATGGAGAAGAGTAAAAATATGTGGGCTTCACATTACCCAAGATCTGGTCTTCATAGTTAGGAAGGCAGCAGAAGAAGAATCCCAAGCATATTTCCATAATGGCAGTGGTCCAGCCAAAGCCGTAGGCCCAGCTGAACATATTGATTCCTGTCATGTCGATTTCAGAGGAGAACTTTACTGGATAAATGACCAGGCCCATGATGGAGAACACAGCTAAAGAAATGGAAGAAAATAAAAAATGTTTAAGCTAATACCTATCGTGTTGCCTGCCTCCATAATACCTGTAGCTAAACCCACCCATGGTTTGGAGGATTTGCAAATTGATCCACAACAGACTTTATATTATTTTTCATTGAGAGTTTAAGTGGATACAGACAAAGACCTGGGTATAGAATCAGCTGAGGGAAATCACAGAATGGTAGGGCTTGGAAGGAACCTTTGGAGATCATCTAGTCCAACCCCCCTGCCAGAGCAGGGTCACCCAGAGCAGGCTGGACAGGAATCCATCCAGAATGATTCCAGAGAAGAAGACTCCACCACTTCTCTGGGCAGCCTGTTCCAGGTCTCTGCCCCCATCAAAGTAAAGAAGTTTTTCCTCATGTTGAGATGGAATTTCCTGTGCTTCTTTCCCCTTGTCCTGTCACCGGACAACACTGAAAAGAGTCTGGCCCCATCCCCTTGACACCCACCCTTTAAATATTGATAAGCATTGAGGAGATAAATACCAGTTCTAGTATGGATATACCTGCACAAGGTAAATTTGACTGCATGTACTGCCTTACCAGCGACAAAAAGCAAGCCTCCAATCCCGCGTATGAAGTTGAACCGAAGCGTGTCAATGGCAAACGCGATGATGGCCAGAGCAAAACAGATGACTAGAAGTAAAAAGCCGACCAGGTATGTGGCAGCAGCAGCTCTTCCCCATGCTGAAATCAGAAGGAAGATACATTTAGAAAGGAAAAAAAAAAAAATCCCTGGTGGTATTTTTCCTCTGGTTTATAATGAAAGGTTGATTTTAAACAAATGGGAAGAGAGGGTCAGCTCTCTCGTCTTGTAGATGAACATTTTAGTTCCACAAGAAATCATTCACAAAGTGCGGAATTGCATAGGAACACCAGCTTTGACCTCTTATAGAAAATGCAAAATGGGGCTTGTGTGCAAGCTTCCTCTTTAAATTTAACGGTTAAGAACTGACATAAAAATTACGGTAAAGACATAAAAAAGGACACTCTCCTTCAACAACAAATGTCATTGCCTCGGCAGATCCCATAAAACCAGCAGCAACTTGCATAGGCAAAGAGAATTACACTGTACCTGAAACCAATTAAATTCTTCCTTTTTTTTTTTTTAAAAAAAAGTGTTTATACAATCATTACTACTCTGGCAGGCAAATTTAAAGGTATGGCCATAATCTATAAAAGTCAAAATTCAGTGGTTTCTGTCTTTTCAGCCTTTGTTTAGCTCTGTATCCTAAACAAAGCTAAAGATTTGGAATCTGTTTTGTAGGGAGATTTTGATCTGCTTTTGATCCAAAGTGAGAACTGTTTCATTTTGAAAAGCCTGTTCCAGATATTAGTACTTTCATTTTCAAGTTATATAACTTCGTGTTACAGCCCATCAGATCTAAGCATATTGTGTTGGCTTAACAACTGGGAAAAAAAAAAAAGGCATTATTTATTCAGTATTTTAAGTCTTGAGAGGCAACTACGGCTCAAAAAGATCAAAGTGTCTCCTTTTCTGAGTGTAAAAAGCCCACTTATACTATTTAAATTGCGTGTGTAGATGGAGTAGGCAGTTAAAGTCTGCTGGGCATCGACAGACTTCACCTCCTCACCTACACCATGTGTTTGCAAGGTGTCGGCTTCTAACCAAATACAAAGCAGCAGAGCTGTAAAATTACCACAGCCCAAACAACCCCAACAATAATTATAACTCATCTTAAACATAGCGCACGCTGTTCAGTAACAGTTCCTTCTGGAGCTGACTAAGTTAATATTTTTGATACCCACTCACCTGGCAATATGTTTGCTTTGAGCATGCAAGTGAGACACTCCCACCTGGAGTACTGTGTCCAGCTCTGGAGTCCTCAGCATAGAAAGGATATGGACCTGAAGGAAGGGGTCCAGCGGAGGGCCACAAAGATGCTCAGAGGGATGGAGCACCTCTCCTATGCATACAGGCTGAGGGAACTGGGCTTGTTCAGCCTGGAGAAGAGAAGGCTCTGGAGAGACCTTCTAGCAGCCTTCCAGTGTCTACAGGAGAGCTGGAGAGGGACTGTCAAGAAGTGTAGTGACAGGACAAGGGGTAATGGTTTTACATTGAAAGAGGGGAGATTTAGATTAGATATTAGGAAGAAATTCTTTCCTGTGAGGGTGGTGAGACACTGGAAGAGGTTGCCCAGAGAAGCTGTGGCTGCCCCATCCCTGGAGGGGTTTTGGCCAGGCTGGATGGGGCTTTGAGCAACCTGGTCTGGTGGGAGGTGTCCCTGCCCATGGCAGGGGGATTGGAACTTGGTGATCTTCAAGGTCCATAAAGGTGTTGCTCAGAGGAGTGATCTCACCAGTCTTGGATACAAGAGCTATAACTCTTGGACAAGGATATGGGGTTTGTCAGGTTTGTTGTTACAACCGGTTGTGGTTAGATGCAGAACTCTTGGGTGAAGGGTTCTCCTTTCCCAGAGCTCAGCTGCCCACTTGGGAAATGATGAGGCCCCATGAGACCTAGGGGGTTTCATCTCACCCACTGCCACCACCACCGCTGTGGGCAGCAGAGGGTCTGCCAAAGGCTCAGCCTTGCTTCCCACCATGGCAGCAGTGTGTGTCCCCCAGGGCTGGGAGCATTGCTTGGGCTGGGGGCTCAGGGGAGTACTGCTTGGTGGCCGCAGCCATGCATAGTGGCACCTTGCCCATGCCACCAGTTTCCCTCCTCCACTGGGCTCACCCAGGTGTTTCTCCTGCGGTGATGTTACAAATGCTGTGACTGTATGAAAGCAGACGGGATGGGGTGCACACCCAGCCCGCCGGGCACCAGCTATATGGCAAGAAGAGACATGCAGGGTGCTTTACATCTTTAGGAGGCATTGCTCAATCTCCTAAGAGCCAATTTTTATGATACTCACTCCCACAAAAGAGAAAAAGAGTTAACTCAACATTGGGGACAAAAAAATAATAGGCAGCTCCGAGTAAGGATTGCACCCAAGAGTCACTAAGGGGTTTATCTTTCCTTTACAGAAAGTAGCATTTATCAGTAGCCCAAAAGCACATCCTGCAAACACCTTACTTTTCTAGAGTAAAAGACAGCAAAAGCTTTGTGTAGTAATAATTGCAGCTGTTTCTATGTCAGATGTTTATTTTCCCTTGCGCCAGCCAGGAGCACTAGAGTAGCTGTCCTTACCAATAAAACTAAGACTTACAATTCCTTTAAAATGCCAGCTTAGAAAAATTAAATTGGTCAGAAAACACTGACAAGCAAGGGGCTAATCTCGTCCCAAATATTTTCCTATCTTCCAGTGTTGTGGGTTTGGTTTGGTTTTGGGTTTTTTTTTTTTTGCTTTAACATAAAGCAAAAGCATGAATTGTTCTAACTGCAAAGTTGTTCCTTAAAAATGTGAATTCCAGTCCAAAGAGTCATCACAGGGAAGTACACTTGACTCTAGCGAGAGGGCAGTTGAAAGCTGAAAGGATCCAGCCCACCTCTCATCAAATCAAAAACAGAAACAGAGGGAGCAGCAGGTTACAGGACATCAAGCTGAGTCTGTGGAAATATTCAGGGATGTGTGAGATCTATTTTCTCAGCCCCCAAAAACGGCAGTGATGTCTCGGCTATTTAAGAGTTAAAATATGCTTGTTAGAAAAGAAATGTGTGTTTATGCAAGAGTGTCCTTGAATACCAGCAGGATCCTGTAACATGTGCCTGCCCGGTCCCATTTCTCCCTTTTCCAGCTCCTGTATCAGCTGAAAGAACACCAATGAACACTATGAAAGGGTTTGGAGGAAGATACACACCATTGGCTCTTAAAAAACACCTTCTAGCTGGCAATTTTTGCAGCAGTTTCCTCTTTAAACAAGGCCTTGCTACCCCCAAACGGGCAAAAGGAGCCCAAGTTTTGATGCCGATCTCAAGCACAGCCAAGGACAGCGCTTCTATTTACTGATTGGAACTCAATCAGCAATGATTTCTAAGAGGCCTGACTACCTGCTGGTGGATGCAGCAATATGTGACTGATGGAAAATGAAAATAAGCACCTGCCTTCTAAAAAACTCCCTGCTGTGTAGGAAGACCCCTGAGCTAATTTAGAGACCAGAAAGAGCACGTCCATGCCAGCAGAGAGCTCGCTGTAGCTGATGAGCAAAGTAATTAGCTGAGACAGTATACCAACACAGCTTTATTACTCTGCCATTAAAGCGAACTCAGTTCAGAGGCAGCATGACTACCTCTTGTGCTGCACCACCTACACACCTTCTGAACATCCCGTTGCTGACTGCAGCCATGGGGAAGCTGATGGACTTCATTAGGGACCCAGGACTCAGAGCGTTTCCGGTTTCCCGCCTTCCTGGTTTTCCGCCCTCATGCGTTTTCCAGTTTGTGAAAGTGTAAATGCCGTCTGTGCTTCACGCACGAGGAAAGAAACTTCCTTGCTCAGCAGTAAGGGCAGCCAAAACTTTGAACCACCAGATCCAGCCTTTCCTTAGCCTGCTGTGCTTCATGCTCCAAACGCTGCCTTCAAAAGGGAGCTGTCATGCCTTGAAAATAGCGCGTGAAGTTTACTTCCCCCACGAGAAATAGAGATTTCTCTGTTTCTGCTGGATGTGGTTCAAAACATGGGAAAATATTCACAATTCCATTGTCATGGTTTTTCTTGATCTGATGTCCCCACACCACATGAGCTACCGAGTCTCTCTCTTTAGGTGACATTTTCTGAAAGCAGCCCTGGGGAGTTCAGAAGCCCTTCTCCTGGTCTAATCAATAAGAACATACTTCTCCAATTTTTCCTCCTGGCTTGAAGCTAAATACACAACTAGCACTGGGAAAAAAAAAACCAAAACCAAATGTTTACTGCCAGCTCAAAGACACCCATAATTATCTGGGGGTTCTTGCTGACTGATTGCTTTAACACATCAGCCGCCTCAGTGAATCGTGCAGCAGTTTTAGGAAAGATGGTTTTAATTCAAAAGACACACAGGGGGCAAAGAAAATATAAGGGGGTAATATTTTGCTCTGTTATCCTTCATACCACCACAGGAGAGAAACACAAACCCTGCAGTTCCAGCTCCAGCCTTGCAAATTCTTGTGAAGCAGTTCTTACAAGACCCAAGATCTGCCTGTGACGGTGATTCATCGCTGTGTTGTATGTTTCCAGGCTGAGTTTGCAGAGCTCGACCTGTTTTACGTCTCCCTGATTAAAGGGAAAGGGAATTGTTTGGGAAACAAAGCCGAACTCGCTCGGGTTTCTCAACCTGATGTTCTTCGTCAGGGCGTGGTGAGCTCCGCAGAGCACTTGCTTCACTTCGGAAAGGAGCTGCTTTGACAGGGTTTTACCCATTTCATTTCGGTTTGTTCTCCTCCAGAAAGTTTCCCTGTGAAAGTGAGCATGGCCTCAGCAGAACTTGTGTTCACCTTAGCTATAATCCTAAGACGTGCCATCAGGCTCGTTAACCCACATCACAATTTATCAGCTGAAGGATTACGAGCAGTATTCAATATTACGAGCATATTCAATTTGACAGCATTTTCACTGTCATCCAGGATTCTGGGTTCCCCCCTGTTTTCTCTGCAACACTGGAATTTGCAAACACAGGCCACTGGGCAGTGTCTTCTGGAAACCACAACTCTAACCCACCAGCTACAGGAATCTTTGGTGCTTCTCTTTTGAAAACTGAAATACCTGCAAGTGTTTGCAGATCACACGGGCTGGCATTGAAATACCAGCTTGCATGTGCTTGTACACAGACAAGATAAATCAGAAACTGTTACAAGCAGCTTCTTACAAATAAACCATGTGTGTAGACTGCAAGCTGTTGACTGAAAATAATTTCAAAGGAAGGCTGTGGAGAATCACGGAATCAGGGAATTGTCAGAGTTGGCAGGGACCTCTAGAGATCACCCAGCCCAACTCCCCTGCTAAAGCAGGATTGCCCAGAGCACATCACTCAGGGCTGTATCCAGGAGGGGCTTGAAGGTCTCCAGAGAAGGGGACTCCACACCCTCCCTGGGCAGCCTCTGACAGGACTCTGACACACCCCCCTAAAGATGTGTCTCCTCATATTTGAATGGAACTTCCCATGTTCCAGCTTGTGCCCGTTGACCCTGGGAACCACTGAGAAGAGTCTGGCTCCATCCTCTTTCAACCCACCCTTCAGATACTTGTGAACATTACTAAGGTCTCCCCTCAGCCTTCTCTTCTCCAGGCTGAAGAGTCCCAGCTCTCTCAGCCTTTCCTCATCAGGGAGATGCTCAAATATACACAAATGAAAAAAATCAAATCCGTCATTTATAAACAGAATAAAATGAGGAAAAAAATATCAAAGGCATGATCAGATGTGTATTATTCTCTGAGCTTCCGCATTACATCTAAATTATTCTTCAAACAACTGCATTTGGTGAATATCTTTCCCATGGAGAGTCAATACTGGATGTTTTTGCTTGGGGTTTTTTTGTGTGAATTTCTATCAATTAGAGCGGAATATGAAATTTTTGGTCCTTCTGTTTGGTAACATTTTTGCTAACTGTTCTTTTTCTTCCAGCATTACTTCCTTAGAACTCATTGGCAGTTAATATGGATTTCTCATTTAATAATGGAGTATTACTTAATAAGGTGCAAGCCATTTTTATGTGAGCTGGAACCAGCTTTAAGCTTGCCTCTACTTAGACAACCATGGAAGCAGAGAATTACTTATTGAGGTTCACACTAAGATAATTTCATTGCAAAAGTTTCTGGGTGATTAATAGCAGATCTCATACAAAGGATTAGGACAATTACCCCATAATAATAATTTTAAATAACAACAGTAAGGAAAAGAATGTTTATGCGTAGGCCATCTGTCAGGAAAACACAGTATATATTATCATAAAGCAGTGTCTTGACCGCAGCTTAGTGTTAAAGTGACAGCTCAGTTGGGTTTGGTGGACTTTAATTACTTTAAAATAAAAACCTATTAATTCCCTAACTTAGCTTACTAACGTACACATCCAAGCCTTTATGTGCTTCTGCAAACCTCTTCTTTCACTGAGGTAAGTAATTCGACTTGGAAGCCTTTCCGACTCAAATTTGAGGGGAGGAGCAGTTGCATCGTGAGGGAGCGGTTCGAATTCAGCTCATCATAAGCCCAGGCATGTACAAGCTTGACTTAGAAGCTGGCTTCTGCAAATCTGGTATTAATGAGGGCTGCTCCCTGATGCTTACTTTGCGCCAGGGAAGCAGAAGTGGCGGAGGGCGGAGAGCCATCATCAAAGGGAGCACCAAGGGAGTAAGTCAGCTATTAAAAATAATGTGCACACAGGGCCTCAGAATTAAAGGCTGGCTCATGAGAGAGTCAGGGAGTACCCCTATCTCACATTATCTTCAGAAGCAGATGCATACATTGAGAACACCCCGGGATTAAAGCTCGGTCTTACACACTTTAATGCCGTAAGATTTTTTTTTCCTCCCATTTTCTCCAATTTATTTTAAATTAAAGGAGAATTAATTAGACTTGCATGTGTATATGGGTGTTGGGAGGGCCAGGTAAATAAAGCAGGTAAGGTACTGAATAATCATTACATATACATAAGCTCAGTTAATCAGAGAAGTGAGATACCTGCTCCCAAACTACCCTGGAGATAAAGATGGGTTAAAATATTTAATGTAAATTAAACAGAATCAATTTCCATGATAACACCGGTTATGAACTAGGACTTTTAATCAAAACAGCAGAGTGGAACCCTTCCAAAAAGGTCTTTTTAAGCTTTATATTCCCAGGGCCATTTGAGGCTGAAGAACGTGGAATTTACATCTCATTTCCATATGCACCAGGTATTGTTCTCACCCTGATTCGCCGTTTTCATGCTGTGAGCAAACTTTGTTCTGAAACCTTGCTGAAAGTCACCTTTTGCACTAGGGAACTTCTCTCTGGTAGAGAGCAGCTGTGAATCTGGATCTAATTTTCTTTTAGAAGCAAGATTTTACCATTTGGGGAAGAAAAACCCCAACATATAAGCAGAAATGGTACTTTGTGCTCATAAAATACATCATAAGCACCTCTCCTCTGAAGACAGGCTGAGAGAGCTGGGGTCGTTCTGCCTGGAGAACGCTCCAGGGTGACCTTCTAGCAGCCTTCCAGTATCTGAAGGGAGTTACAGGAGAGCTGGAGAGGGACTCTTTGTCAGGGAGTGTAGTGACAGGACAAGGGGTAATGGTTTTAAATTGGAAGAGGGGAGATTTAGATTAGATACCAGGAAGAAATTCTTCACTGTGAGGGTGTTCAGGCACTGGAACAGGTTGCCCAGAGAAGCTGTAGCTGCCCCATCCCTGGAGGGGTTCAAGGCCAGGCTGGATGGGGCTTGGAGCAACCTGGTCTGGTGGGAGGTGTCCCTGCCCAGGGCAGGGGGGCTGGAACTGGATGATCTTTAAGGTCCCTTCCAACTGTAACCATTCTACGATTCTATAAACTCTGTTTACTCATCTTGTGAGTGAAACAGCTTTTACAAGTTTTTACAGTAGCTTTTTTTGCATCCTGAAAGTCTTCATCCCTTGCCACTTACTGGTGACGGGGTAGTTAATGAACCGCTCAGGGACTTCCCACATCTGGGGGCCGAGTAGGGCTCACTGTGCATATGCAACATAGGAGGTGACATTAGATGTATTCCATTGCAGACGGGTACTTCAGCAGGACTGTGTGTGATAGCAAATGTCATTTAGCGCCAGCAGAAGGAAGCCAGAAACCTCTGGGACACGGGCTACCCTCAACAATCCATAAACTGCCTCACGTTCCAGGGGGTTTTTGAGCGGTGAGAGGTCTGGTAACGGAGCTTGACAAAGAAGAAACATGGCATTACAGTACTCGTTGACTCAGTGTGCTCAAGGTTGCTCAGAACAACGCAAGCGGTCGGTGAGAAGTGATATGGAAATGTGAAAAAAACCCCAGTGTATTGAGAGTTTTGCTTTTTTTCCAGCCTAACTCCTATCCTGCCAAAGTAACCTGACTGTTTAACCCTACAGTTGAATTTGAATGTCACCACACTGCCTTTATCACCTTCGTGATTCTATGGAGAGGGTATTGTAGCCCTGCTGTATCAGATTGCCTCAATAATGTAGGGGAAGAAATGAGGTGGTGAGAAATGAGAGTTTAGCCACAAGTTTCCACACATTTTCAGCAAGAGAGGCCTCCTACATGTGTGTAAGTGGTGTCCTCTCAAGGACTTAAGGTCCTGACGACACAAAGTGTTGAGGCTCTTCACAGAGTCCTCAACACCAGCAGATCATTTATCCTGATGGGGAGATGAGAACCCTCCACACGATTGCTACTTTTCCACCCAATTTAACTGTAATTATTAAAGGGAAGCTGGATAATAAACAGTGGGATTCCATCTGCAATTGCCCTCTGTAGAGTTAATTGCTAAAGAGCATAGCTATTACTTAGAAAAGAGTCTGATTAAATGAATCTGCCACTAAACATATAAAAGCACAAACCCTAAAATTACAAGGGAAAGTGTGTTAGTGATTGCAGATGAGGAATGAAAATTGCCTTGGTAATTAAATGCTCTGGGCTTGACTCCCTTCTCTTATACCTCTTTACTAACAACGGAGTGTCTCCTACAAGCTAGGGGAAAAAAAAATCAAATTTCTTTTTCTCTCTTCCATCAGAGTTCATGAAATATAATGTGGTTGTGATATTTTCACTACCATATGCATTTAATTGAGCCTATATTTTCTAGCATTCTATGTTTTCAATAATGATTGAATATTCTATGTTATTAAGTAGCCAATCTTGTAATCTCATTTCTCACTGGTTAGTCCCAGGTAAAGTTATGCTTTCAGGAGACTGATGACTTAGGAAATTATGTGCTTCTCTATACACTGTAGTTTGTCATTAAAACCACCAGCAATCACTATATATATATATATATGTATATAACTGTTTTGTGCTGTGATGCAGCAGGAACAGCAACAAGCTTCCGGTTTCCATTCACCTTGTGTCAAAGAAGTCAAGGTTTGCCCCATAATCCAGGCAATGCACAGAGCAGAGAGGTGGACTCCATCCTGGACTCTCCCATGGGCTTCCTTGAACTGGTCAGAAACCTCCCCAGCCTTTGTTTCCCAGCTACAAGGACACTTTTCCAAATCTACTTGAATTTTACCAAATTCTGAAAGCCTTCAGGTGAAGAACCTTGACTTCAAGGAAAGCCTGCAATGAAGATCCCATGACTTGAGTTGGTCCCTGCTTGGAAAGCACAGCTATTTGTTTGGGTCCTTTCTGTTCTTACATGGAGACACCCTGGGATGCCAAAGAGCCACCAGGACAGCCTGCTCTTCCTCCCAGACCCTCCTTAGAGGGGCTGTCTCCCAGCTCTTCCCTCTGGAAATGTCCCCATGTCACTCTGCTCAGGGCGCTGGCTTCAGCTGGAGGCCAGCGAGGGCTTCCCCACACCTAGGATGAGGTGGTGGCTATCAGATGTGATGGGAACGTGGGGGAAGATGAAGCAGGGTGACAAGTGGGAAACTCAGCATCTTGTCTGTCCGGTGTCCCAAGTGTGATGAGTCACTGGTCTGACGGAGAAATTGGTTTTCCAGAGGGAGAGCTGTGGGGCCAGCAGTGCAAGTAAGTGTAGTACCAAAAGAAGTCCTTTGCTGCTCAGAGACTGCTCAGAGACCACACAGAGTACCTCGCTCTTCTGTCGTGAGCTGGGGACTTTTAGCAAGTGGTATCCTCTTTGTTGTTCCTCCAGACTCATAAATGATGCTTCATCATGGCAAAAGATTCCCCAAACCAAAGAGACTGATACAGGCAAATTTGCCTGGAAGGCAAGATGCAGGAAGGTGTCCTTTCCAGACAGCAAAAAACATTCATCCTTCCACTAACCTCCACAGCCACTAAACCCTCCACAAATCCTAGGAAAAGGCTGTAGTTGAATTGAACAATGGGAAAATAACTGAAGATCTTGATTCCACCTGGCATGTGGAAATGCCTTTTCCCATTCCCACCCCGCCCCCCCAAATCTCTGTTTTCACCATGCAAATGAGCTGACCACTTTAACCTAAATTTAGAGTTTTAAGTTTGCAGTTATTTTGGTAGCAGCATCTGCACGTGGAAGAGCTGTAGGGCTGGGTGCAACGTAAGATGGGAAAAGTGTAGCCATGAGTTTTTCATCCTACTCTGCATCAGTTATTTTCCCCCAACCAATCCCACACATGTTTAAACATCTTCAAAGCCTGCAGTAGAATAAATTGCACACTGAAAAAGTGTCTCAGGTCTGTAAGACACACCTTGTTCAAGAGAGGCTACATAGCCAAAAATCAGGAAAAACAAAGGAGTGCTGTGCCAGCTTCAGGAAGGGATTTAACCTCTGCATTTTTTTCACAAGCTCAGCCATGTCCCAAACAGATATATTCCATATTGTGCTCATTGTCTATCAGAAAAAGTCTTTCTGTCTTTGTAAAGGTCCAAGCATGTTAAAACCTTGAGACCTTTATTTGTTCCGAGTGCCAGAACACTGCAGAGCTGGAGTTCACGTCTCTCAGTCCCTTATCCTAAACTCCATGGATTTCTAATAAGTGTCTTAATGCACTAGGTATTTTTTTTTTCCTAGAATGTTCTATTTATTTGAGCTAAATATGCTTGAAAAGCAAAAGACTTCTGATAAAACCTAGATGAGTGTCATATGGTTAAAGCAGATAATCTGAACTCTTGGAGAAGATAACAGAGTGCAGAAAGTCTTCATATTCTCACTTTCCACAGGGTCCATAAACTTTGCAGAAGACAACAGCATGCAGGTATTTTCACAGAAGGTAACTGCACCAGTGGAGTTAATCCTACTGACTTTCCAAAAGAAATAAATAAAAATTGTACAGGCAGCTTGTCTTCTCCCTGAGGTTTTAATTCTGCCAGTTTAAGCAACTAGTCAGAGTCTCCAAACTCCACTTGTGCAAGCGATGAAAGGCTCAGCCTTCTTCCCTTCCGATGTGACTGACCTCAATGATGTTGGGGTTTTGTCTTCTGTGTGTATATATACATATATACCTTATGCCAAACAGCAGAGATACAAGGTGATTAAATCATTGCCGGTGGAGAATCTCATTTCAATGTGCACGTTGTGTTAAACAACCTGCAAGAACGTTACAATTATATCTAATTATGATAGGATGAAGATGTCTGCAGTGGATTAACACAGCTACACTGTCCAAGTCACGTTAAGAATATTTGCTGGCAGCTGCTGGGGTACACATGCATGGAATCCAAGACCAGCAAAGGTACCTGCACCCCACGTGAAGTGGGGAGGAGCCCCAGATATAAAATCCCAACCCTGCGCCAACTGAACAAGGATAGGATATTAGGAAAAACAGAGGACAGGATTGGATCTGAGCACACCCCATCTCTGGAGAGAAGGTGCCTGAAGAAAGGGGACGGAAAGTATCAGGAGAAGTACATGAGTTTGCATCCTTAATGGTCAGGTCTACAGTCCTCTTATGGGTTGGGGCAACTCATCCCTGCAATGGCCAAGATCTACATTGTAATGGCACAATCTTGCCGAGGCAGAAGCCTGGCAGCATAATCCACTCTCACTTGGCCTAAGCACACAGTTTTTACATACAGGCTTTTCAGATTCTCCCATTGGCTAAATGGCTCCATTGTCCCAGTCCTATCTTCCTTCACCACATGGAAAAATTATCCAGGAGGATTTTGAAGATTTGCTTAGGTTTTCTGGGTATTCAGTAAGCTTGAAGAGGTCAAATGCCAGACGCATGCCCATTGAGCGCATAATACAGTAACACAACACGTGCTTCTAATGCTCTCAGAAGCATCAGCTGAGTCTTCAATGTACACACTGGAGAATATTCTGCATGTGTGCATGATTGTTTGTCCAATGTTCTTGAATTTGAAGGGCTGGACTTACTATGGATGTGATTCATGGTAACCCCAGATATTACAGGGCAGTCCAGACAGAGGATGACCTCCCTGGTTTGTCTGTAGGTGCTCTCCAGTGGGAAGCTGCGTGTACAACTGCAGAATTCAAGCATGTAAGAGAGAAGCAGGACAGGGAAGGAAGGGAAACGCCAAGCAGCTGTGTAGGAACTGGAAGTATGGTGAAACTTCTCTTGTATCACCAAGAGAAGTGAGGTAAAACTTCTTAGTATGTTCTCTCCAGTTAAAGATGAGCACAGAAATGACACAGATAGGGCCTAACCTGGAGATCAGGCGGAGGCCTCACTTTACATGGGAAGTCAGGACTGAGAAACCTTTTGCTAAGCTCCGTGGTCGATCTGTGCTCTCCAGAGTCATGTACCCAACCATTTGTTGGGTTGGTCTATGCCCATCCACAGGAGGGCATAGAGCTGACACAGGAGCTCTGTGCTCACAGAAGCCTGCTACAATGAACTCCTTACAGCTGAATTTTGTGCAGAGAAGGTAGAGTTTGACCGTAGACAATACGCTTTCAGGAACAATTTTAAAAAGCTGTAATAAACAATCCCTAAGATTGCTTCTGCAAGTGCTTTTACCCTCATTTTCTACAGGAGCAGCTGAGATTCTGCGCCTTAGAGAAAATGTTCTTCCTTTTCATTTGAATTAACATAAATTGGAAGAATGCTTGAACTTTTCTCCTGGTTCAGGTTAACAGCTCATCATTTACCATAACTTGTTTCAGGAAAAAAAAAGAGAAATAGGGCACATCTAGAGTGATCCTTCTCTTGGCCTGTTCTCAGTGGTTTACATCTTTTCAAGCTGAAGGTTGCGCCTGGGTCAACACGATTAATAGCATACTTAACCAAAACTCTGTACAAACAAGAGATCCTTTCATCTTTTGAAGATTTCTTTCATAATCACAAGGAGACGCTTTCACACGACCCGCCTACCGGAGCAGTTTCAGGGCAGCATTCTGCAGCCTGACACTCCCTTGGGATATCTTCCTACCATCTTATATTTTAGCCTCCCCATTTCTTGCTGGCGCTCAGGGCTGGTTTCTCAAGCTAATGCCACGCTTACCAATGCACCTTGCTGTGCGGAGATTTGCTCAGCACAAGATGTTAAGTTTTTGGAAAGCAGTGATAAGCGTGAAGAGGTTACTAGTTTCTTCTAAACGGGGAAGAAGACCTTAAATGCTGTAATATTTCTGCACTGACACATTACCATGTGTGGGGTTTAGTACTAGGCGACCTGTCATGTAAAGCAACCAGGTTTCTTTCTGCACAGGGGTGAGGGCATTTCTCTTCTTTGTCCTGTTAGTCAAAAAGCCTTGATGTACTTCAGTGACAGTCCCTGTTGCCCATAACTTCATATATAAACAGCAGATATTAGATGATAACGCTTAGGAGAGCTGAGGGAAGATGAGCTCGGAGATGCGACCCACTGATTCAGAGCCTGCTCCCCACCACCCTTGCAGGCACTTACCATAACCCATGAGGGACTCGCAGGTCCATGGCCCACCCTCGCCAGGCCGGGTGCAGCTCTCCCATAACGACGCTTGGTGCACGTAGGGCAAGGTCTGCGACTCCAGCCAGCCCCTGCCTGCCAGCGCAATGATACCGAAGATGACGCCTATGCCCAGGAGCAGGGGTAGGATCCATCTGCACCGCGTGTAGTCAAGGCCGTACTTCACCATCTTCCAGGGCAGGGGAAGGCCGGTGGGACAAGGATGGCTGTCTCCGCCACCGATTCAGTGACAATAAGCGATGGGTGCTCCTGCGAAGCTCCTGGAAAGTGGGTGCAGGTCCCTACCAGAGCCTGTGCATGTGTCTGAGAAAAGCTTTTTAATCAGGAGAGACACAGCAGGGAGGGAGGGAAGAATGGAGGGAGGGAGGAAGGGAGGGAGGAGGAAGGGAGGGATGGATGGAGGGAGCTCCACCTAGATTCAGATGAGTAAGAGCTGCCGCTGAGCAATAACCAGTTGAGCTGGGGAGAAGCTTCCAGGCTGGGTTTATCTGTGGGATCCTCTCTTCCCTGCTGACTAGGTAACAAATCCGGTGCTGTTTACCTTCGGCATTTAACACTTTCCTTCCCTCCACTCCTCACTGGCAGGACCATCTCACAGCTGTGTTTACCCCTTTCTATCTCCCCAGGGATTTGCATTACTGCACACAAATACAGGAGGAAAGCCAGGGAACTATTTGCATTAGAGAGCAGTTGCTTCTGAAACTTGCCACCTGGAGGCTGAAAGCTGCTTTTCTTGGTCTCTGTTTAAAAATAAAATAATACCTTATTTTTTTACAATTAAAATAAAAATTCCTCTACCTGCCATAAAGGTAAGACAATAAAGAATTCGTGACTGCCTCCCTCCCCCCTTTTTGGGACATAACTGCAGGGGAAAATAAACAACAAGGTTTACCATTAAAAATATAACATGATCTGGATATGGCCTTTACTGGGAGAACAAACACAGAGCTTTGATTTGATCATGCTTTTTGAACACTCCTTGGCGTGGCCCTGGCTGTACGTGCACTGCCCAGGGCCTGTTGGAGCCTGCCCGTGATGTGCTGTGAGCTAGTGCAAACCTCATGAAGTTCAACCAAGCCAAGTGCAGGGTCCTGCACCTGGGATGTGGCAATCCCAGGCACAAATACAGGTTGGGAGGAGAATGGATGGAGAGTAGCCCTGAGGAGAAGGACTTGGGAGTGCTCGTGGATGAGAAGCTCAACATGAGCTGGCAGTGTGCATTGGCAGCCCAAAAAATCAACCCCATCATGGCCTGCATCAAGAGAAGTGTGACCAGTAGGTCACGGGAGGTGATTCTACCCCTCTACTCTGTGCTCGTAAGACGCCATCTGGAGTACTGTGTCCAGCTCTGGAGTCCTCAGCATAGAAAGAATATGGATTTGAAGGAAGGGTTCCAGTGGAGGGCCACAAAGAAGCTCAGAGGGATGGAGCACCTCTCCTGTGAAGACAGTCTGAGAGAGCTGGGGTTATTCAGCCTGGAGAAGAGAAGGCTCTGGGGAGACCTTCTAGCAGCCTTTCAATGTCCGAAGGGAGCCCACAGGAGAGCTGGAGAGGGACTCTTTGTCAGGAAGTGTGGTGACAGGACAAGGAGTAATGGTTTTAAATTGGAAGAGGGGAGATTTAGATTAGATATTAGGAAGAAATTCTTTCCTGTGAGGGTGGTGAGACACTGGAACAGGTTGCCCAGAGAAGCTATGGCTGCCCCATCCCTGGAGGGGTTCCAGGCCAGGCTGGATGGGGCTTGGAGCAACCTGGTCTGGTGGGAGGTGTCCCTGCCCATGGCAGGCGGGGTTGGAACTTGGTGATCTTTAAGGTCCCTTCCAACTCTAACCATTTTATGATTCTATGAACTATCATGGAACCATCACCTCACCGTGTCCTGAGAGGCCACCCAGCCAAGGGCAGGAAAGGATTTCCATCACTCAGCTCACTAGCCATATAGCCACATCCATGAACCTCTCCCTTTGAACTAATGCATGCTACAACCAAGTATTTTGGTGGGATTCATTCATGTGTACATCTGGAACTAGCTGCACCCTTTGCTGGTTTTTGTGAGGCATGTTTAGCACAGAGGATGCAAAGTACTCTGGTGTACATGGTGCAAAGTACCATGGTGGATTTTGTCAGAGGGGTCAACATCCAAGTACAGACCTCATTTAGTCACAAAGATACACTACTACATTGCAGCTTTCGCAGTGAAATATGACATCTATACTCAACTACAAACTCCACAGCATTTTCCTGAATTAATATTCATAAATCAATAATGGACTAAATAAATTAGTAATTGACATTGTGTCTATACTCTGTACAGGAGAGTGCTTGTAGAGGCACTGAGCTTGCATAGACTTACACTGGAACCTCCACAGCAATGAGCTGCAGCACCATAAAAAGGTAGTAACTCCATCCTGAAAGCAATTTTAAAAGGTTAACGTGACATAACTCTAATCAGAGGTATCTCATTAGCCTGGTAGTAGATTAGCAGTGGTGTGGCGGCTTTGCCTCTCATTCTCCAGCCCATGCAATTCTGGCTAGCTGGAGCATCCTGCCAACAACTTCCCCATGGTATGGACACAGCCTAATATCCCTGTGGTTGCGAGAGGTCCATCAGCAGCATGCAATGAGTCTCTGTCAGAGCAGGAGACATTCTTACAGATTTGGCCTTTGAATTTCATAGAATCATAGAATGGTTTGGGTTGGAAGGGACTTTAAAGATCATCTATTTCTAACCCCCCTGCCCTGGGCAGGGACACCCCAACCAGACCAGGTTGCTCAAAGCCCCATCCAGCCTGGCCTCGAACCCCTCCAGGGATGACACCTCCTTCTTTGGGCAACGTCTTCCAGTGCCCTTACCACTCTCACAGTGAAAAATTTCTTCCTAAGATCTAATCTAAATCTTCCCTCTTCCATTTTGAAGCCATCGTCCTATCACTACATGCCCCTGTAAAAAATCCCTCTCCAGCTTTCATGTAGGACCCCTTCAGATACTGAAAGCTGCTTAAGGTCTCCCTGGAGCCTTCTCTTCCCCAGGCTGAACAATTTGAATATCACTTAAAGCAAAAGCCAACTATGAGGAAACCTCAGGTGTTATTTTGTCTTGGAAATAAGGGACAACCTCAAGTATTTTTGGTAAAGGACGTTTTTGAGAACAACCATTCCCTTATAACATTATATATCTCCCCTTGTAGTCCACATTTGTACTATCCACAAATTCAGTTACTGTTAAACTAAATATAATGTTTATAATGCTATTTACCAGTTCTATAGTACTGCAATATATCATTTTTTATGCATGATATTTAAAACAAATATAATTTGAAGTTGATCCTTGTTGCAATATGCAAGCTGTCCAGGTCTTTTTACACATGTTCTTACTGTTGCCACAGATGAGGTAGAAATGGTGACCTTAAACTCTGAAAGATTGAGAGAACTTGGATTTGGATATTAAATGTTTTTTAAAAGATAGGTTCAGAAACACTCATGCCTTTGTCAGTAGATTGTAGCTGAGCCCTTGCTCAGCTGTCTATATCCAGTCTCTTGCCAATTTTCAATCCTTCAAAATAGCTACAGTTTACTAAAAACTCAGCCTTTTTTTCTTCTCAGACAAAATAGAGAAAAATCAAGTTAAAGCAATTTTGTAGCTGAAATCCAGTATGAAGCCAGGCACTGCCAGCTATTTGAGAGCCAGTGTTTGCTGAAGAATAAAATCCTCTCTCTTCCCCGCTTTTTGAATGTTCAGCCATGTTTCGGGTAGGCATTTGTGACCGAAGGATTTGTCATCAGTTTTCCTTATAACTCACCTGTGGACAAATGGATATTGTCACAAATGTTAGCATTTGCAAGGTGATACCACTGAATGTATTTATCACACTGTGAAAGAAAGATGAGTAGCGTTCAGTCATCATGGGTGTTTCTGCATCTTGCCCATCTTTGTCATCCTTAAGTAACCTAAAACTACAAGCCATTGTCTCATTCAATACAAGGGTAATTTGTGATATCCGGAGCAGCAGAGAGGTAGGCATATTCAAAAGCAGCAAAACGAAGCATCTCATGTAATTCTGATACTCCTACAGCAAACAGGGAGAAAATATTGAAAACTCTTGTTAAGGAGTCCGTGATATGAAGTGATCACTTACCCTCAACGTGCTTTGTGTTTTGTAGCTGGGTGTTTATGTGAAAGCAGATGCTTTTCCCCTTTTGACTCTCCATGGACAGTCCCTCCTGGCTAATACCAGCATCATCTGTTAAAAATGAAGGTATATTATCAATGTTATCAACTGTTACTGATATTATCAATGTCATCAACTCTTAGACAGTTGTGCACTTTCTACGTCTGAAAATATTCCTAGTGAATCTTCACTGCTACTTGAAGTAATCAAGTGAGCAGTAGGATACTGAAAAAACAAGCAATTTTATGGCACTAGAGTCAAAAGTAAAAAGATGCCCTTTTCAGCCATGACACAACTGATTTTCTTAGTGGAAAGAGAAGCTACCTAATGATTGACAGCACATTTTCATCCACCTTTAGTCTGCCAACCTGGTCCGCTGATCTGTGTGAATGACTGGCTCGACACGGGCTGACCAGCCGTAGTGCACGTTCACGGCTTTTGCATTTTCATTCTCTAATATTTGCACCACTTGACAAACAAGAAATCCCCAGAATTCAGTTTTTAAAAGCTTTGCTAAGATCATTTCCTGCTCTCTTGTGTGCTATTTTACTCCTAACAAGTTACCCTGAGCAACTGAGAAACTTTTCCTGAGTAAGCCAGCGTAAATCTTATGACCATTATTATTATCTTTATTAGTCCGTTTACAGCCACACATCCTTTTTTCCTGATAATGCCAACCTGACATTTCCCATTTCCTTCTGGAAAGCTCTGAACATTGCCTTGCAATTGGAATACTGCACTGTGGGTATTGTTACAACCACAGCCTACAGAGGGATGCAACTCGGTCAGCCGAATCCTACTGGGGCTAAATTGTACCTTCTGGTCACTCTCTGTAACCTGCATCACCCGGGCACTGAGGCAATAGTGTTCTCAATATGACTAATATTTCACCCATAGTAAGCACATGTAGAAAAATAACTTTAGGCACCAGAAGTGTTCACAGGGTAATCCAAGGTGCAATTCATTTATATTAATTAGAAGGATACTGGAAATGCATTTTGAACAGGATTTGACTTCATTGCAAAATAAGAATCCCCTCCTAAAAAAATGAACCCAGTTGAGATCACAGAATCACGGAGTTGGAAAGGACCTCTAGAGATCACCCAGCCCAACTCCCCTGCAGGGGATTGCCCAGAGCACATCACTCAGGGCTGCATCCAGGTGGGTCTCAAAGGTCTCCAGAGAAGGGGACTCCACACCCTCCCTGGGCAGCCTCTGCCAGGGCTCTGCCACCCTCACCCCGAAGGAGTTTCTCCTCATATTTGAATGGAACTTCCCGTGTCCCAGCTTGTGCCCATTTACCCTCATCCTGTCACTGGGAACCACTGAGAAGAGTCTGGCTCCATCCTCCTTCAACCCACCCTTCAGATACTTGTGAGCATTACTAAGGTCTCCCCTCAGCCTTCTCTTCTCCAGGCTGAAGAGTCCCAGCTCTCTCAGCCTTTCCTCATCAGGGAGATGCTCCAATCCCTTCATCATCTTTGCTGCCCTGCACTGGACTCTCTCCAGTAGTTCCCTGTCTCTCTTGAACTGGGGAGCCCAGAATTGGATGCAGTTCTTGTAGATCTTGAGATCTTGTAGTTTCTGAGGGATTATTCCATGATGGCTGGACACTGAAGTTCATCCATGATGCTCGTGGTGATCTGAGAGTGTTTGGTGTTCAGTCCTGCTGCTGTGCATCTGGGCAAGCTTTCCTCTGTCTGCCTTGCCCTTTGCAGGAAAGCTCTGCAGAGGTTAGAGACCTCCTCAGTTGTCTGTCTGCCTGTTGATCATGGAGGAAAATTTCCACAGGGTCTTGTTAAGACTTTTAGCAAGACCCATCCAGGACTGGCTTGCTGTTGGTCCTCCAAAGCCTGCCACACGCACAGCACTACCTGCCTCAATGAAACAAACTCTTAGGCTCAAAAAGCACTTTCTTCCTTTCCTTAGCCAGGCTACATGTGCAAAAACAGAAGATTATCACAAGAGCACGCTTTAACAGCCAAGTCACAGTCATGAGGTTGCATCTAGGATTGTTATTTGTGTGAGGAATTCAAGGCTGTATTAGGAAAACATGAAATAAGGAAAGCACAGAAGTCTCTGTGTGCCTGAGCATGGCTTCAAATTTCAGCTAGTTTTTGCTAAAGGACATGGTTTCTTCAGGGTAGGCTCTAGACTGGAACATGCTTTAATCCCTAGTTATTTTTAAAGATGTTCTGTAGAAGCTTGATGAGTTCAGTCAACCCATCCTCCCCTGGGGCAAACAGCTGAAATCAAGGGTGTCCTGTGAACCCACTACACCGTTACCAGCTGCAGTGGTTTCTGGCCATTTGAAACCATTGTGGGGGTTCTGCATCTTCCTTGGGTGTCTGTCAGGAGCACAAGCTCTCTGGTGGCCATGCATGAAGCATGTTGCATACAGGGGGTTTATGAAATTTTTTTTTTCAGTGATGCCCAGTGGTTTTTTTTTTCCAGTGGTGCCCGGTGACAGGACAAGAGGTAACGAGCACAAACTTGAACATAAGAAGTTCCATCTAAACATGAGAAGGAACTTCTTTCCTTTGAGGGTGGCAGACCCCTGGAACAGTCTGCCCAGAGAGGTGGTGGAGTCTCCTTCTCTGGAGACATTCCAAAGTCACCTAGACACATTCCTGGCCAACCTGCTCTGGGTGGACCTGCTTTGGCAAGGGGGGTTGGTCTAGATGATCTCCAGAGGTCCCTTCCAACCCCGTACCATTCTGTGATTCTGTGAAATTCTGTGTAAGCAGAGTAGTACAGTACAATCCTGTTCTACTTATGGGATCATTTTACCTGAACTACTTGCATTGGGCCCCACAACCTCTCTGTGACATAGTTAGGCTAACTAAATAACTGTCCTATCGTAGTGGATCATAGCAGTAACTGCTTGTAAAACATACAGCTCAGCTGCTTTAGAGAGGAATAAAATCAGCCTTACGTAGGTAATTCCCAGGTGCCACACCTCTGCTACTTACATTTCTGTGTCAAAGAAATGGCTTTCATTTGCTGTGCCTTATGGATCAGTTGGGAACAGCAGCTTAGCACTTTGAGATTTACAGATAAGACATGCATACCAAGCATATCTTTAAGAGTTTCAGCCATGAATTTCCACTTTGAGATTCTCCAGCCAAAAGCAGGGTTTTGCTGAAACCTGTTAGGCTGAAAATTTTACATTTAAATGACCTCTTCAGTTTAAAAGGTCAGATATGCAATTGATTTGGGAAGTGTGCTGGAATGCAAATCGTGGTCTCCTATCAACATTGTCAACTTTCCCTTTCATCTCGATACAAAATGCCTGTTATGGTTTTCCCAAGTTTTGTTTTGCAAGTTGTTTTGTCTTTCTGCTGCAAATCAGAACAGAAATTAATTTTCAAGGGTCATGATTCATCTAAATTCCTTTTTCACAATAAGTTCTGCTTATTTCTTGTCCCATGGGATTACCAACCCGAAGACAGCCTGAAAATAGGCTACTTAATGAAAAGGGACTGTAATGGTCACACGTCAGCTCCTGCCCCAATTATATGCCTCCATGCATATTCAAGACTGTGACAGTCAGATGAGGTGCTTCAATCTGTGATCATCTCCCAGGGCAGCACACTGAGGACAGGAGTTAGCAGGCTTTTTTTTGAGCAACCTTGTCTGGTGGGAGGTGCCCTTGCCCAAGCCAGGGGTGTTGGAACTCGATGGTCTTTAAGGTCCCTTCCAATCCAAACCAATCTATGATTCTATGATTTTAGGCTCACAGTTTCATGTGAGCACTCACTCCAAACCTTTCTGGGCCCTCTCAGACTCACTGAACCCTGATTCCCAATGTGTCCCCTTAATGCTTAGCGATTTTTAATACCTACAAAATATTCTGTATTTGTGAAGATCTCTGTGGAAAATAATATGTGTAGCCCACAGGCCCATAAATAAATAAAAAGCATGACATACCGATCCTTCTAGCAAATGTTATCCAATCCTGCAAAGACAAAGCCATGAGGAATATCGTTCATGGAAACACGTATACTTATTATTGACATTATTTTTATTATAAAGCTCTAGATATGCCTGAATGTTTTCCAGTACAATCTTTATTATAAATACAGCCTCATTAAATTTACGTACTCAAAAATTACAATAAAAAATACCATTTTAATTATTCTGACAGCTCCCAAGTAATTTAAATATAATTCTATAGCGGCAAAATTTCAGAGTCATTGGCTTATTACCTGGAATTTCTGTCTGTCAAGCCCCATAGGTGGAGTAGCTTGGCCCACACCTTCCAATGCCAGGAAACCCCAGACAAAAGGCTGCTTGTGGTACCAGCGCAGATAGAATCATAGAATCGTTCAAGTTGTAAAAGACCCTTGGGATCATCAAGTCCCACTCTACAAATTCCTCCCCTACACCAGATCCCCCAACACCACATCTCAACCACTTTGAAACACATTCAGGGATGGGGACTCAACGACTTTCCAGTGGTTCTGAATCCAGTGTCTGACCACTCTTTCTGGGAATAAAATCTTTCCTAATGTTCAGCCTAAACCTACCTTGTTGCAGCTTGAAGCCATTCCCTCTCGTTCTATTGCTAATCACCTGTGAGAAGAGACCAGCACCAACCTCTCTACAATGTCCTTTCAAGTAGTTGTAGAGAGTGATGAGGTCTCCCCTTCAGCCTCCTCTTCCTCAAACTAAACAGTCCCAGCTCCTTCAATCGCTCTTCACAGGTTTTGTTCTCCAAGCCCCTTACCAGCTTTGTTGCCCTCCTCTGCACTCACTCCAGCACCTCAAGATCTGTCTTGTGTTGAGGTGCCCAGAACTGGACACCATACTCAAGGTGTGGCCTCCCTACTTCTGCTGGTCACACTATTTCTTATACAAGCCAGGATGCCATTGGCCTTCTTGGCCACCTGGGCACACTGCTGGCTCATGTTCAGCCACTTGTCAACTAGAAACCCCAAGTCCTTTTCTGCCAGGCAGCTCCAGCCACACTTCCCCAAGCCTGTAGCCATGCGTGGGGTTGTGATGGCCCAGGTTCGGGACCTGGCACTTGGCCTTGTTCAAGCTCCTGCCATTAACATTGGCCCATCAATCCAATCTATCCAAGTCCCTCTGTAAAGCTTCCCTGCCCTCCTGCAGATCAACACTCCCACCTAACTTGGTGTCATCTGCAAACTTACTGATGTTACACTCTATATCATTTTCAAGATCATCAGTAAAGACATTAAACGGAAATGGTCCCAGTACCAAGCCCTGAGGAACACCACTTGTGACTGACCACCAGCTGGATTTAACTCCGTTGAGCACCACTCTTTTGGGACCATCCATCCATCCAGTGCTTGATCCAGATGGGTGCGTTGGACCTATGTTATAAATATGCTGCACATACACAGCAAAAATGATGTGTTCTTGGTGAATGGGATCTACACATACAACTGCTGCACCCACGCAGTGACGCTGATGTACCCCAGGTGCCATGAACTCACTGCACACGGATGTCACTGTTCCTGCACGTTCCAGGAACCGACTGCATTCAGAAACTCAGCATCCCTGCTTGTGGCAAGCATCTCCTCCACGTTTGATTCCACTTTATTCTGGTTGTGAGCGTCATCTCCCAAGTTAATTTTAAAATTTGTGCAGCTTCACCTACAAGCACTAAAATCCTTGTTTTTTTTCAGGGTGCAGTTCCATATTGCCAGGAACCTCCACTGGACCAGTACCTCAGCTCTCTCAGCTGTTGTGAATCTCCTGAAGCTTTTTGGTTTCCATTGATTACATGTGCTTGGCTCATCAGTAACTCAGAAGGGCTCAATGATCTCAGCAACTCTTTGTGTGTGTGTGTGTGTGTGTGTAGCCTCTCCTTTTAGTACCTGGGTGGTTTTCTTTTTATGGTGATATCATAGAATCATGGAATGGTTAGAGTTGGAAGGAACCTTAAAGTTCCAACCCCCCTGCTATGGGCAGGGACACCTCCCACTAGAGCAGGTTGTTGCTATCACCATACCAACCTTTTTCCCTGAAAAAAAATTGCCTTGAATGATGTTACTACATTGTCATGATTTACGTATGTATTCTTGGTCCAGAAGTCCTTAGGTGCAAGACACAAAGGTCAAGTGACTTCTTAAGAATTCTACCTTGCCAAGGAATTGTCTAAAAAATGAGTCACTTGTTACATCAACTGAAAATACAAAATCTCACTGGGGAGTGGCAGCTGTTTCCCATATCCATGAGATTTAATCATTAATCACCCCATTCAGGTCATTCTGCCTTCCCTAGCACCCAGTCACACATGGGTTTGATTGCTCATCATTCCACCTGAGACCAGTGTGGTTGACTTCTCTTGACCCGCTCTCTCCTCTCCAGGTCTGGGCCCAAAGGAATGAACTCCCCTGAGGCTCACAAGAGCCGTTCTGGGGATTTTAATGAACACAGAAAAAAGGTGCAGCTGAAGAGTGATGTTTTTTTGTCAGAGGTAGGTTGATGGTTGGACTAAATGAACTTAAAGGTCCCTTCCAACCTAGACAGTTAGAATATGAATACAGACTGGCAGGTAAACAAGGGTACAAATGTTCTTCATGTCAAAAGAAAAAAAAAGACATTATACAAACCCTGCATCTTTAGAGCTTTTAGGAAAGCCAGAATCCAGGGTGGTAAATGCATTTTAAAACTAAGACATTTAAGGAAGAGGACAGCTAAAACATAAAAAAAATATAAAAATCAGGAGAATGTCAAACCTGTCTTTCCAGAAATCGGAAGATGGTTTAAGGCAGCAGTGTCTGGCAGATTTGCTCTCTGTACAGATTCAGAGGGAGAAAGAGTTGCTAAGGATACAGAAGGCCACCAGCACAGGGCTATAAGTAGACCATGAATAATCTGAGGTTAGAAAGAGGAAGGTTTCTCATCACAGGAGAAGTGCTGTCTTCCCCTGAAAGAAGCAGGTGAGTACATCATCCTGTTCTCTATATTTAAAAATTCTTGATCAGTGTATGAAAGCTATTTGGAAGAGTTTTCATATGGAACAAAGAGGCCTCTCACATCTGAGACCTTCAGTAGACCATGATGTTCTTAACGTTTTTAGGGTTCCCCCTCAACTGTGGTGCATTTAGGAGGTTTGGGCTTAGCCAAGAACTTTCTATCCCTGGCACTTCTGAGGAAAGCACTCAGCCTTGTTTCACTGGTGTATACCCCAGCTCATTTGACTGGAAAATGAAGCTGTTGCCTCCTGGAGAAAGGAGGCCTTTAACTTCTTTTTATTAACCCAGCACTTGATGGATACTGACATTCACGTTAAGAGAGGTAAAGAAGGCTATTTGCTTGAGTTTATGAAATGAAACTGTGAACCACAAACACCACCAAGTTTCTACAACCTTCAGTTAAAACAGTTTTAATTAAGCCACCACATTTGAAAGGAGAGCCACATACATTAGTATCACTTGAGAGTAATTGATGACTATTTGCAATAGCTTTCTCCCAAACACCTTAAATGTGTAACATGCTGGTTATGCTTCCACCCATCCCACAATGTTCAGAGCCAGGTTTATTTTACATGTGTGCTTTTTTGACAAGTTATGACAGTGCTTATAAAAAAAACCCAAAAACATACAAAAGACTTAAGTTATGGTAAACGCTATTACCAAACCATCCTTCCTCTCATTAGGAGGGGTGTCCATTTTCTTGTATCTTTCCTCCTTCTCAGCTTTAGCTGCGCAAGGATTTTTCAGACTTGGGATTCTCTGCTGTGTTTTGCATTCACTAGAAAGTTAGGTACTATCATTACTCATGATATAGATGAGTCTACAGAATATTCCTCACCAGCCAGTACTGTACAGAAAAGAAAAAAAAAAAAGAAAAAAAAAAAAAGATTCTCTTGTTCAGCAAGAATCATAAATACAGTTGATTGTATATGCCGACGACTGAGTTTGTAACATAGTTCTGAAGTCTGCAGATGAATAAAATACAGGCCGGGAAGGGAATGTCAGAAGTCACCTGGCCTTTCTAAAACAGGATCACATGCAATATACAGAATTAGCAAATTAAAAAAGGTGTTACAAAACAGAAAGCTATACAATATATAATACAAGAAATAACGGACATTGGAAAAGCTTTAGGTCTAAAGGTCTTTCACTTTACAGTGTGTACGTATGCATGAACCCATATACCCAACACACTTACACTCTCCCAAATACTGGGCTCACAACAGTAAGAAGTAAGTCCCCAGCTGCTCGTTACACAGAGTAATGCACAGTATTTGCCTTCCACCCTGCCTGTACCCTGCTCAGAAACCTGTCTCTGCTAGAGCTACTTCCCCCATACCTAGAAGAGGAGCTCCATAAATGAGTCTCTTCCTTTTTCCTCTCTAGCTGAAGAAAGCTCTGACAAAGACTGTAGACCATAATTAAATCTGCTGTAAGCTGCTGCAGGTCCATGACCAACACAGACACATCTCTGCCTCGCTGGAATACTTAGTGGGAATTGCTGGCTTCACAAACAGGAGTGAGGAGCCAGCCAGATTGCTCCCCAAGAGAGACAGGCGTCTGCATGAAGTTTGCATATATAAACTGCTCCCAGAAATGCTCTCCTATTTTCACCTGTTAATCCTAGTGACTCACAAAGCACCCCCAAGCTTACTAAACTTTGGGGGACCGATAGTGTGCTTTAGAAACTTTGGGAGGTTTTCAACACCTTACGCTAAGATTTCCCTCCAAAATACAGCTGATAATTAAAACACGGCAGTTTTAAAAAGGTAGGCATAAAGAACAGTGTATGCTTCTACTCAAAGGTATTTTCTAAATCAGCATCCCTCCAATACCATGTCAAAATAGATGTAGTTTAACACCTGAAAGTTTATGGGTTCTCTCCGTGACACCGTATATTAAATTATATGTGGCTCCATCACAAGTCCTGCAGTGGTCACAAAAACACCAGTAAGTGTTACCTTAGCCACTGTTAGACACACCAGCTCCATGCTTTAGAGGAGATCTCTGTCCAACAGCACCGATTGGTGGAAAATAAACTTTAATTTTATTTTCCCCTTAATTCAAATAGTTATAGTCAACAATAGTCCAGTAACAGGAATGAGAAGAGATTCTTAGGCAGCAAGTGACTGCAATAGTCTCAGGGAATTTCCTTCCTTGAGACTGATTTTGGTGGAAGAAAAAACATTCTTTGGAAGGTTGGGTTTTTTCTAGTTCTATTTAAGGCACTTTTGTCAGAGGTGAAAACAAAATAACTTGCAGGTCCCTCTAATGGGTTGTTTGAAGTCCTCCTCTTCCTTTCTACACTTGAAACACTACATCTTTAATTCATAAGCAAATGTTTGAATAAAATAAGGATGACTCAATTAGTTGGGAGGGGAATGAGCAAGTAATCCACTCAAACAGAATCGACCTGAGAACACATATATAATACTTTAGGTAAAAGCTACTTGCTTAAAGATGCCAATGTTTTTACTAATTATCACCAGGGCCAGTAAGAAATGCTCTGGAGAAATAAGGTGTGTTTTTTTCAGTCTCCTATAATTGCACCAAATTTACATCAGAGGTGCTCCTCTGCTGTTTTGACAGTTGACTGCACTTGGATTTAATCTTTCAATTTAAGTATGGTGCTCGCTCTGGGGAAGAGTAGTAATAGGTAGGCTTGATGTTTCCCAGGACTTCATCTTCCCAGTTGGGGAGGCAGCAGAAGAAGAAAGCACAACCTATGACAACAACGGTGCTGGCCCAACCAAAGCCATAGGCCCAGCTGAACATGTTATCTCCCGTCAGTGGAATGTCTTCTGTGAATTTGACTGGGTAGATCACCAAGCCTATGATCTGGAACGCAGCTAGAGAGGGAAAGAAAGGAAAAAAAAGAAAAGCAGGAGTTAATGATAGTGAATAAATCACATTTCTCACTTTAAAAAAGAGGTACCTGGAGTTAACTGCGTAGCCTTTTAAGATGGGGAAAGATTAATTTCAGTCCTACAACCGAATCTGCGTTCTTACAGAGGTATGTGGCTTCTGGCCGAGGCAGATCCCCACGCCCATCTGGCTACAGAGCTAGGGCTGACGTTGCCAGGTTGCTGAGGCACATACCTGCATGCCGTGACCAGCCCTGTCCCACAGCCAGGCACCACGATCCCTGTGGAGCCGGTTACCTCCCGCTTCTACCACAGCCACATCGCTCCTCCTGCCTCGGGGAGGTGGGGAGCACCAGAGGTCTCGGCTCCAAAGCCTCAGTATGTGACATTGTTATGGTTTCAGAAAAGCTGTAACGATTTATTGTCGTTCAGACAATTATTCTATTACCTGATGATGACACCTCCCCCACCCAGGAAAGGGGAAATCGAGGAATGCAAAGAAACACGAGGGTTGAAATTTAAATAGATTTAATAGAATAAGACTAAATAATTAACAGTAATACTAAAGAACCAGTAGTAATTCCCAATACTGATATAAGATATACAAGAATTATACTCAGCTGCTTTTATCAGCGGGAAGCTGTGCGCTCCCAGCAGGGACAGCAAATGTCGGACACCGCGAGTGCAACGGCTTCAGGAGTAAAGAAAGGCCTCAGGGGTCCAGCACCAGGGCAAGGAGCTGTCTGGACCATTGCCACCAAGGGAGAGAAAACTATGTAGCAAACTGTTCTAATTTATATTGAATGTGATGTTCACGGTATGAAATAATACTGTTGGCCATCTTGGGTCAAACACCGAGGCCCTGCTCCTCCTCATCCCTGCACCTGGCAAGGCTCAAAAACACTGAGACCTTGAATCTCACAGAGCCTTGGCTGGCCATAAAGTAAATATTTTTCATTAATTCAGACACTAGAGTCTTCTAAAAGTGCCGTTTTCCCCAGCTTAAAAGAAAAATTAGTCCTGTCTCTCAACCCAGGACAGACATGCAGGGTCAAAGGTGTTGGTTGCCCCCATACTCTGCCTTTGGGAAAGCACTAACTGGCAAAGGCCACTGGAGCTTCCCTAACCATTATGTTCCAAAGCATAAATCAGCTTTCCCTTGTTCCCCATGAAAATGAGTCATAAACCAGACAAAGACAGCTTATTTCATAAGGGAGGCTCTCTCGTGCGTTTTTTTCTGCTGATGCTGGTTTTACATCTAAAATACCTTGTCTCTGTGCCCAGCCTTACCAACAACAAAGAGCAAGCCTCCAATTCCTCGCACGAAGTTGAAGCGGAGTATCTCGATGGAGAAGGCGATGACTGCGAGGGCGAAACAGATGACGAGGATGACAAAGCCGACGAGGTACGTGGCAGCTGCTGCTCTCCCCCAGCCTTGAAGAGAGAACGAGAAAGATGTTACATGCAGGTCTACGGTTTCTTCTGATCATTTTTTTGCTGAAACCATTCGCTGCAAGAAGCATTCCCTATGCCAAAGCGATCCTGGATGTCTCTGAAAGTGCACAGCTGCAGAATTCGACGTGGAAGTTTACAAAACCACTTCCAGGCACGGGGAAGCCTGAAAGCAGATGAGAGGGAACCACCATGGGATATGGCTGCTTGGAAGTTAACAGCGGTGCCAGCGTTCAGCTTCTTGCTGGTTTGTTTATGACGCGAATAAAGTATGTGGAGCAAAATTAGCATGACCACAGAGAAATAGAGTTAGAATAGCCAAAGCGAGAGACGACAAAGAGAAAGCTGTTGAAGATAAATGTCTGTTCACAGCTGGAAAGATTTTAGGAGCAGCTCAAATGTCGCAGGTAGAGGAGAGAGCAGAGAATAGCCCAGAGTGGAAGAGTCCTCTTGAATCAAAACTTTGATGGGATGGGGTAGTGCAGACTCTCAGGTTCAAGCAACACCATCAAGGAACTGCAGGCTGGAGAGGCTCAGACACAAAGCCTTATCCCAGCAGAGCAGCATCAGCACAAAGCCCACCCACCACAGGCTAGGGCCAGATTAACAAAGGGAAGAAAACCTCCCAGAAAAAGAGCCAGCAATTCCACTTCCACAGGAGCACAGGCTTATTGAAAGGCCCTCATTATGGCCAGACCCCGTCCTCTTTAGAAACCAAGCCAGGAGTTCAGGTGAGCCCAATGCAAACAACAACAAGGGAAGGTGCTCCTGCCCTGGAGGCAGGATACCTGCCCACATGGGCTAACCCATCCCAGCTACGGCTTTGTTTTCCAGTTCAGCTGTCATCACAGCTCACTTTCCATGTCTGCATAACGTGGGTCTCTGCTTTGACACATTCAGATAGAGGCAGGGCCAGATCCCGAGCTCCCTCTAATGTAGGAATAACAAGAGTGGTGAGATCTAGGTTGAAACATTTTCTCTCTTTCATCAGAGCTGTCTGTTCCAACACAGCTGACGCGACTCTGGAGACACCCTTCTTTCAACATAGCCTCCCTTCTTCTGGTGTAAAAAGCTAAGAGGAAAAAGAGGATGAGACAGAGAACCTTCTCCTAAAGAGTTAAAATCCTCCACCTTAACCCACCTACCCTATTAGTTGTATAAATGGAGAAAAACTAGTAATTCGAGTCCGAGAATGCAGTAAAACTATCTCAGACACCTCTACTATGTACATCGATTTACTCTCTGAAAGCAAAGCATTGTTTAACAGCTATTTTTATTAGAGAGGCCTAAACTGGTTTCTCTTCCTTGTATTCCAATAACAAAAGTGAAATACAGCAGCCATCCACCAGCCACATCTCAGCCCAAAACGCCGGAACACCTCCATCGCCACCTGAAGACCGTCATGCTGGCATGGACAGGGTAAGGAAAAGGGTTTTCTTTCCCCTCTCCCTTCTTGGAGCTACTCAAGAGAGTAAAAACTTTCCAAACTGGTTCTCATTCAGCCAGTTGTGTTTGTTTCATGCCCCTTCCCTATGAGAGTGCTACAGGGAGAGGAAGGAGGAAGGACATTCGATGAACGCCTGAAGATTAAAGCTACGTCAGTGGTCTGATAAAATCTTCTCATACAAAATGTCCTCTGACATTACCTAACACAGGTACTGGATGTTGTCTCCACAACAGGGTTTGTTTTGGGATAACTAATAGAAAGGGCTATTTAACCATTACATCCAGCCAGCCCAGGAAAAGTGATTCAGACCAAATGACCTAGGAATCCCATTCATCAATATTTGCCCTATTAGGAAAAAAAAAAACCACAACAAAAAGAAAGAACACTTGGTTATCAAAGTACATTCCCATTCAGATGCATCACCTATACTGGCACAGTGTAAGAAGCCAAGGCTGGCATCTGCCTGATAAAATTTAGGATGCAAACTCAAATACACCTGCAGGTGAGACACCCTGAGGTTTGGTGCCACACAAACGAGACAGGAGGAGACACAAGCTGGAAAGTTCCCAGTGCTCTCTCTGCTATTTCCATATCCTCTGTGCCTACTTTACAAGTGTAACGAGCTTCTGGATACAGGTCAGCCCCAGCTCTGCTCATAGTCATTTATTTTCTTGGCTCCAGCGATATGAAAATGACAAGACATGCAGCTGTAGGAGATGTCTTGCCAGGAAGATTACTATCAAGCCAAGCTTTGTTTCAGGTCTTCAGTAGAAGGCACCACTATCATGAAACTCAGTGGGTTTTGTGCTCATGCGTGACAGAGATCAGTGCTGGTGACCCCATAGCTTTCCCTCTTTCTCCTGTTGGATTATCTTCTCCAGCAGCAGTTATCAGTGGGTTGGTATCATGTGGTCTCCAAAGCACTGGATGGGTCTGCTCTGGGCTGGACTAGACGACAGCCATTGAGGGGTCAGTGAGGCACATGACCACCAGTGGGAGTCACAGGAAGAACAGCAAAAAGCTCTGGGCTTGTGTATATATACTTGTGCCTATATCCCAGCTCTTTTTCACCTCAGAGTCTACAGAAAGCTGATGGAGACCCAGCAGGCACCCAGCTCTCCTGTCTCCATCTGTGAGATCTTCTGCCTATGGCTCCCGGTGGCCAGGAGGGGAGAGATGCTTCTTTAAGATCTGGAGAGACCTGCTCACACTCACAGAAAGACAGATAAGTCCCCAGTTTCTAGCTGGTTTGTGCTCAAGAATGCCTTGTAATCACAAGACTTTTACCAGAATTTTAGTTTTCCATAAAAACAGACAATTCTCAAGCTCTTTCATTTGGCAGAGTTTTTCTTACTCAAAATAGGCATAAATATGATGTCTGTTATGAAACCAAAAACAACACCACAGTAATTTGGGGCTGCACAGATAGAACAGCAGAAGAGCAGAAGAAGAATTGGAGGTGTTAGCATTCCCCAGGTTGGCTTTGCCTCAAAGAAGAATCAAGTTCTTCGCATCTCATCAGCAGAAAAGTTTTGTATCAATTAGGTGGTGTTGAAAGAACATTAAAAAACCCAAATTGTTTGGGGGCTGAAGGTCTATAATTATTAGGAAGGATTAAGAGTTTTATTGCATAGCTTGATTAATGATGACTATGGAAAGGAACTAAGCTGAAAATGTTATTGTGCAAATAACTAGGAGGGGCTGGGATTATTTAAAATTAATCATGAGTAATATGATGAAATTAAAAAAAAAGAGGCAACAGAGCCTTAGTGTTAGGTGTATTTCCTTATTTTATTTTGGCTGCACCTCAGCCTCACCAGGGAGGAGATGGAAGCTGAAGCAGTAGGATATTTAAATCCTACTAAATTTAGATTTCCCTTTAGAAATGAATGAAAGGGCTGGGAATATAATCTAGCAGGAAAATGAACTGCTATGGGATTTGCAGTAACAGGCCTTTCCCATCTTTATTCATTTACAAAAGCAGAAGCTAGTTTGTGAGCTTGTGAGTAACTGGAATTTTAGGGTAGAAGTTTTTACCATGACATGCAGAGATGAGGCACGTGTTGACACTGCACTTATCACATTTTTCTATATATATAAATGGCAGTAGTGATTCTTGTTTGGCCTTGAGAGACCATTACATAGAATGCTCAAAAATATCTACTTTTATCAAGGAAACAAAGGAGTAGCAGACTCTAAGAGCAGCGCCAATAATACCTTCTCGCTCAGATAACGTGCAAACTTCCATGGTAGCGTGACTGGCGAAGTTATGTGCATACCCACCAGGGGCACACGACAACCCAGAATCAAAGCTTTGCCAGGAGGGCTGGTTGGAATTTAACAGTGGGAATCACAGTTCTGTTTTGGCTTTAGAAGTGCAGCAAAATGAACTGCTATAATAACAAACTACTAAATAAAAGCCCATTAGCACAAACTTGGCTTCAGACAAACTTAGGGCCACGAAGATGCTCAGAGGGCTGGAGAACCTCTGCTGTCAGGACAGGCTGAGCGAGCTGGGATTATTCAGCCTGGAGAAGAGAAGGCTCCAGGGACACCTTCAAGCCCCTTCCAGTCCCTAAAGGGGCTCCAGGAGAGATGGGGAGGGACTCTTGATCAGGGAGTGGAGCAATAGGCTGAGGGGGAACGGTTTTAAACTGAAAGAGGGAAGATTTAGATCCGATCTCAGGATGAAATTCTTTGCTGTGAGGGTGGTGAGACACTGGAACAGGTTGCCCAGAGAAGCTGTGGCTGCCCCATCCCTGGAGGGGTTCAAGGCCAGGCTGGATGGGGCTTGGAGCAACCTGGTCTGGTGGGAGGTGTCCATGGTTCATGGCAGGGGGTTGGAACTTGGTGATCTTTAAGGTCCCTTCCAAACTGAACCAATCCATGATTCAACTTCCTTTGGCTCTGCTGGGAGTTCAGGAAAGGCACAAACCTACGAATTTCCAACTTTTAAGATCTCTGTGTTGCTAGCAGTGGAAGTATGCCTGCCCAGGGGGCCATCAAAGCCCACTGGCCAGGACACCAGCCTCACCTGCTGGTTGGGATTTTCTGCTGGGGAGTTTCAGTACATGTTTTCTGTGTATAAACAGGGTCACCAACTGCTACACCTCTTCCATTAGCATTTTCTGAGTGTCAGCACTCAGCTGACACTATAAACCAAGTTAGTTTGTCTCAAATACATCCTGGCATCATAAATCAGGCAGAAGCCATGCCTGCAAAGGGACACGCTGGGAACATAAGCATCCCTGTAACAATCCTCCTTTATATACCTGGCCCCCCAGTGAAGTCAACACCTGCACTCAGCTTCACCAATAACCCCTGATATCAAAGTCCATGTAGGGACACAGGTACAGTGGTGAAACATGACTCACAAAGGCTGGGCTCCTACTTCCAGGTTCCACCTTTTTCCCTTTTGGCACCCACTAAGGATCCAGATGAATGCTCCCCTTTTTTCTAACCGGCTGTTGTGTACTTAATAAATACCAACCGTTTCCTAGGCATATAAGAAAGAGTTAACCCTCCATGGAATCACCTTTACCTCACACATACACACACCCATCTTTTACAGTGATAATTTAAAACCAAGGCACTGGGAGCAGCTGTTCTGAACTGGGAGGACGCAGCCACCCACAAATATTGCTCCTAAACTTACAGCCTCGCCACTATAAAGACAACCACCCTCTCCAAGTACCCACGTTGGCAAACTGTCCCAGTCCTATCCGATGGTTCACTGATAACGTTTTAAATACACGAGTCAACAGTTTAATCCTGCAATGGTCCAGACGAAGTCATCTTGAGTCATGTTATAGCGCAGAACAGCAGCTCCGCGTTGCAACACACGAGTAAGAGCTGGCTGCCGCCAGCCAGGTACTTCCCAGACACAAACCAGTATGGAGAGCTGTGGGGGGAAAAAAACCCAAACCTTCTCCCGCCTCCCTACCAAATGACACCCTGCTTTTCCACTTCTTCCCTCTCATCTGGCATTTGCAAGCATGCACTAAGAAGTGATGTGGTTTAGCAGACCACCCCTTTTTGCAGATCTTTGTTCCCCCCCACCCCGCTTTCTCCCCATTTAAAACAAGTGACTGGGCTGGTTTTTCTCTTCTTCTCAGCACACACACTGCAGCTCTAATTAAGAAGTGTCTAGTGGAGCTTTCTGTTAATGGGGATCCACTCAGAAGTTGTCATCAGGAGAGGCGCAGGATGGTTACTGCAGAGTAGTTATTGTATGCAAAACGCAAGTTATGCATCTCCATCAATTAACTTCTATTTTCCTGCAGCAGTGCCTCCCAGGCACTTTTTCCTTCATAAATGCCCTCACTTATTTTGAGCCTAATTGCATTAGCATAGAAAAAAAGGCAACAAAGTAAATCAAACCTGAATTCCTATGCTATATCCCGTCTCCAGATGTAAATAGTATTTGAGTAGACAGTGGCATTGATGTCAGGAAAATTAGAGAAGAGGCAAAGCCAAGTTGGTCTAAATAAGCCGAGCATTTAAATAAAATTTGGTTTAAACAAGCCAAGGCTTAAATAAGCAAAGTCAAGGATATTATTCCTCTTTGGTGGCTTGTTAACTATAAAAAAGAAAACACCAACACAGCAGAAAGTTGCCCCACAACTCTGAGGCAGAGCACACACCCATGGGTACTCAGGGACAGGAGAAGCAGTGTCATCACGGGAGAAAGCCCATGTTGCAATGGAAAGCTTCTGGAAGTCAGACCTCAGCGACCAGGGGCTGCCGTCCCAGCTCTCCCAGCTGAAACACACCCTTTCCAGCTCCCCAGTCCCCAAAGCACCCTCGTCCAGGATCTCTAAGGCGGGTCTGCTTACTTGTCCAGAAGTATTTTTATTTTGGGGAAAAGCAGATGTAATCAGACCCATGTGTTCTAGCAAAAAATAAAAAAAACAACAACAAGCCAACCACAGAAAGTCCCCCAAAAGCCCAGGAACTGGGAGTGTGCACTAAGAATATTATACCGGTGATGCCAGATACGGAAGCAGCTCAGCAAGTTAAAACAGAGGCCAAATTACCCCCCGATTTAGGCTCCAGTGCAATACAGAGATACATTCAGGAAAAGGCATTCTTTCCATCTGCAAACCTGTATCAGGCCATTTTAAGCTACAGGTTGGGAGGCAACGGAATATCAGAGTTCCCTTGGCCAGGCAGGGTTAAATTAAAGCACTCTCTCTCTCCGGAGGCCTGTGGGAAGGCGGTGTTGCTACCGTCCAGGCCCAGCTCTGCACCAGGAAGCCTTTCCTGAAGGTTTCCACGTTCACCATCTGACCAGTGAGGCTGCCAGTGCGGGGACCACAGCCTGCAGGTCACTGAGAGAAAGCAAACTGGAAAGCTGGAGGGATTCGTGGCTAGTTGGCTCTCTTAGTTTGGTTGTCAAGTAAATTTTTTTTTTTTTTTAAGGAAAAAAAAAAAAAGAAAACAACACAAAACACCCTGATTTCTCTGTGTTGTACCAGTAAGAAAAGATTGACTAATAGAATCACAGAATGGTTTGGGATGGAAGGGACCTTAAAGATCATTGAGTTCCAACCCACCTGCCATGAGCAGGGACACCTTCCACTAGCCCAGATTGCTCTGAAGCAAACTGGACCTGTAATTCTTGGCTGGTTTAATCCCTGAAAGAGTATTAGTACTGGTTCTGCAAGGGAAACCCCATCCCAGAAAGCCTCTGCTCCCCACCACCGATGGGGAGACAGCTCATGGCTTCAGCACCCACTGAACCTGCCACTTTCCAGCCACCGACTCTGGGTCCAGCGGGTGGCAGGAGCCGCAGTCCCACTGTGGGGAGGGCAAAGGGCCTCCCCTCTTACCGTAGTCCATGAGGGATTCGCAATTCCAGTTGAGTCCATCCGGGGTGCGGGTACAGCTCTCCCACAGCGACGCTTGCTGCACGTAGGGCGCCGACTCGGACTCCAGCCATCCCCTGCCTGCCAAGGCGATGATGCCCATGATGATGGCCAGCCCCAGCAGCAGGGGCAGGAGCCACCTGCACCTCCAGCAGGCGAGGCCGCACACCACCATCCTGCCCGGCCGGCGAAGGCGTGGAGGGACGGGACGGGACGGGACGGGACGGGACGGGACGGGACGGGACGGGACGGGACGGGAGAGGCGGCGACGGCGGGCGGGGTGCGGCGGGCAGGCTCCGCCGGGCCGGGTGACTGCCGGGCCCGTCGCTCCGACCGGGTTTTTAAGGCGCCGGGGGAGGAGGGAGTCCCACCCACATTCCTCTGACTAAGCCCGGCGGCGGCAGCCACCGGTGGGAGCGGCGGAGAGGAGGGAACCGGCTCTGTCCCCAACCCACCTCCAACCTCCTCTCCCTCCCCCGCCGTCCCAGTCCCTTCGCTCGTCCTACCCCCGGCTGGGCTTGGCGTTTAACCCCTTGCTGGCTGCCACCCTCTGGCTCCTCACCCGTTTCTCCGACGTGGCCCCGCCAAAACTTCGGGTTCTCGCTTGGTTTCACAAGCCCTGACCTCCTCCCGGGTGTTGGAGCTCATCTGTCTCCTCTCTGTTCATCAGAGAGACAGATCAGCCTCATCCATTGATAATAGAGAATCATAGAATGGTTTGAATTGGAAGGAGCTGAGTGATGGAAAACCCTTCCCGCCCTTGGCTGGGTGGCCTCTCAGGACACGGTGAGGTGATGGTTCCATGATAGTTCATAGAATCATAAAATGGTTAGAGTTGGAAGGGACCTTAAAGATCACCAAGTTCCAACCCC
>VXBJ01004678.1:175770-203831 GCA_013400055.1 Nycticryphes semicollaris | reverse complement strand
GAAGTAATTTTAAATAAAACTATGCACACAGGCAGAGTTAACACAACCAGGTGTGACTGAGTGCAAGAGTTGAGAGCAGTTGGAGAGGGCTGGGAGATGCAGGGGGAGAATAGGGAAACACTGTGCTTTGGGGAGAGAAGCTTTATTTTTGGCAAGGGTGATGCAGGGAAGCGTTGCCTCAGCTCATGAAGTGCGACGGTACCTGCCCGTTTCACCCGTGCTTGGTGAGCTTGTCCTGTATATCCTTTTGTGCTTTGAAGTAGTAAACACTGAGATGGAAACATGAGGTTTGCGTAGAAAAGAGTAGAGATGAGGGATTCAGTTTAAACGCTGTCACCGATAACAAGTAAGCACTGAAGATATGTGCTTACACAGAAAGAGAGGAATGGTAGGCAAGGGGAAAATATCCTCATCTTTTTGCTCCTCTCTTTCTAGTTTACACATCACACAGTGGATAGCAATTAAACTGAAATATAACCTGTGGTACAGTGTGATCACTTGGAAAAGTGAGACCACGAGAGACTTCCCGTTGATCGCACAATAACAGATGGGGTAATAAAACCTGGGACAATAAGGAATATTTGCGGAACAAATGAAAGATCAACTTCCCTTCTGTTGCAGAGGCAAGAAAATAGGCAAGCGTTAAAGAACAATCTAAAAGGCAAATTGATGAGGGAAGGAACATATGGCAAAGATGGAAACTGTTAAATACACACAGAGGAAAATGTATGTTTTTAAACCGACTTTAAAGCACGCCTGTTCCTAGCCTTTGCCTGCTTTTTTTTTTTTTTGGCAACCATTTGTGAAGAAATAATTCCTTGGATCTCTGTAGTGCAAAGCAGGAAGGAACTCAGTACAAAATGCAGGTTCAGCAAAAGTTTAAAGAAAAGCTCAACAGGTAGGGGAAGAGGGAAAGGAGGCTTTATCACAGGTGATCTCAACAAAAATGCTACCAAGATTCTTTTTTCCCAGACGTGTTATTGTAAAGGAGATTAAGCTGTGTTTAGAAAGTGAATGCAATTAGGAATGGGATAGGAATCAGCTCTGTCTAGGCACTGACACTGTACTTTTCAGTGCAGTGTCTAAACAGCAACATCCAGTGTACCCCATACTCCACTAGGAAAAGAAGAAACATAATAAACATAGGATATGGGATGGTATCAATGGGATAAACATCACTAAACTATGCAAATACTGCAACTTCTTGCAACTACTCAGAGCCTGCAGGGCTGGAGGAGAGAGATGCAGTGCCGAGATCCAGCCTACAAGGGCAGCTCCAGGCACAGCCAGATCTTGCTTGCTCTCTGTGGGACACTTAGGACCTTATGTGTCCAGTCCCAAATGATGTTCACCTTCTGAGGAGAAAAGGTACCCACACTGGTGCTTGCTGCCATTCCCAGCTCAGCACGCTCAGAGCAGCATGGATGGTCCTCATCCAGTGGTGACCTCTCCAGGGCCTGTCTGTGAGAAGTTCATCACAGACTCAGCAATGAGCAGCCCAGCTCCTAACGTGAGTTTAAACACGTGCTTGAACCACACATTCCACTGAGAACACCAGGCTCTGTTGTTTCCCCACTCCATGCCCATCTCTTAGCTAGGAAGGTCCCACCGAGTTCACTGCGACTGTCCCATATTTAAAAGAAAGCCCTGCCAGCTCTCTGCCAGTCACAGGGGTGACAGGGGGTGACAGGGCTGTGGCTCACTCACAGGCGCTGCCCACTTGTGCAATGGAATAAGCAGCAGAGGTGTATAAACTCTCCCTTGGCCCCACAGCTGGATCTAGCCTTCTGCAAATCTTTGCAAGATCAAAACTAGAGCTGAACAGAATTGAGGTCAAAACCCTGAATTGAAAAGTAATCTTTCTTTTTTTTTTTTTCTGTATTTCTATGTTTGTTCTAAACAAATAGTTATTTTTCTTCATGCTGTGTTTCCTCTTTCTTACGGTAGCATGAAAAAGATAAATATTAGAAAATGAAATGAAAAAGCCTCTACCCATCTCTACCCACGGCCCCAGTTGAATACATCATAGCGAATCTTGTCACTCCTGCCTGACAACGCGGAGGCAACAGCAACACTGATGCTTATCACCGGGGCTGTGCTGCAGAGCAGGGTGAGCTGTGCCCTCAGCAGAGGGGTTTTTTTCTGGGCTATGACTCAGGCAGAGCCCTGGTTTTCTGCTCCTCTCCCACCCACCCTGGCAAACAAAGAGAGTTACACGTAAATAAGCTGTTATTATCAACCGGAATCCAATAAAGAAATTCAATATCATAGAATCATAGAATGAAGGGACCTTAAAGATCTGATGAATATATATTATCCACACTGAAACTGCTCTGCACTACCGTACTCTTTGCCACTGAAGATGTCCACCTGGGTACAATATGGGCTCAGTGTCAGAACACGCCTGTTGGAGCCTAGCAGAAAAAATCGTAGAATGGTTTGGGTTTGGGTTGGAAGGAACCTTAAAGATCACTCAGTTCCAACCCCCCTGCCATGGGCAGGGACACCTCCCACCAGACCAGGTTGCTCCAAGCCCCATCCAGCCTGGCCTTGAACCCCTCCAGGGATGGGGCAGCCACAGCTTCTCTGGGCAACCTGTTCCAGTGTCTCACCACCCTCACAGCAACGTAAAAATATACTGCTGCACCTCCTGCATGCAAGTGCATCTGGACCATGGATTCAGTATCACACTTGTACAATGACCTGTGCCCCCCACCCCTCATGCCTGCGGTTTCAGGCCTTCTCCTCATTTATGTTTATTTACTTATAGCAGTAGGCCAGAGACGAAGGGAGGCTTCTGAGAGACCCTACAGCCAGTGAAGAGTATGTGGAGAGGCTGGGAGGAGGAAGGGATAAAAAGGCAAGAGGATGCAAGCAGTAGGGTAATGCAGAAGGAAGTCTGGAGAGTGGGTGAGAGCTTGCTGTCAACAGCTCCATCACCATGTTTAAGATCTTTCCAACGATGCAGGTCGGGTTTGAGGTTCTAAAGGGTTTCACGTTTCTCTTTTTTTAAGGATGGGTATGTGTATGTGTCTCAGCACGATTAAAGGTAACTTGATGGAAATTACAAGAGTGAGACAGTGTCTGGTGGGCAAGACACTGTGGTGAAGATACTGGTGGAGTGTCCCCCTCTCCTTGCCCATAGTAGCAAAGCTGAGCCTGCAAAGATTTCGGAAGCTGAACTTGTGGGCCAGAAATCTTGTACCATCCAGTTAAATTTGGCAAAGTGAATTAACATAGGAGGTGTCAGCACATCTGGGTGGGAGAGGATATGGCCTCTATGCTTTGTCTATGCTGCATTTCATCCTTTTGCTGGCTTAACAGAGGGGCAAAATCTTGGCATAATCGTAAACTCTTGATGACCTGAAAGTAGGGACTGCCTTTAGAAGGCTCACCAAAAAAAAAAAAAGGACCTCAGTGTCTGTTTCAGGTAGCTAGGCACAGCCAGAAATTAAACAGGAATAATAACATGAGTGTTCAGGTATGACACATTAGGATACAATTAGGATGCACAGCCTGATTAAATCTTCAGACAGACTTAATCTTCTATGAAGATACTTTTATTGGGAGCCCATTAAAAAGCTGCTATAAATTCATCCTTTTGGCTGAACTGGCATAAGCACTTCAAAACACAGCAGCAGCTTTCTGGGTTTTTGGGTGTTAGGCTTTTGGGCTCATCTTTCTGAAACACTTAGTGGTTTCCTTTCCTCCAGTCACTTTATATTAGGGGTTTTTTTGAGGGGGGCAGGGGGCAGAGAGTAGGGGAGGTATTTTTTGGTGTGCTAATACTGCAAGAATGAAGGTCTTCCCTCAGGCTAGTTTTATTTTGTGGACATCTGAAACATTTGGGATTAGATTACATACTGGCAAGTA
This sequence comes from Nycticryphes semicollaris, assembly GCA_013400055.1. Lineage (NCBI taxonomy): Eukaryota > Metazoa > Chordata > Aves > Charadriiformes > Rostratulidae > Nycticryphes > Nycticryphes semicollaris. The sequence continues at coordinate 199,958 of VXBJ01004678.1, read as the reverse complement.
GGACAATGGCATTGCCGTAATGAGCTGGAGGCTAATTTATAGGTTTTGCAGATGTGAATGCATTAACATGCAAATCATGAGCAGCCCCTGCCTATAAATAAAAGAACTTACCTTGCCAAGAAATGGCTGTCCCAAAAATATAATGAGTATTATAAATTATAGGCAGGTGTCAAATTTCTGCTTCCTTTGTATTCTCGTTTGTGCTTCTCTAAGGGAGCATTTAAAGATAAAACATATAATACAATGCACGGCATAGGCACTTATCATCTTTCCTGCCCAGTGCTATTATTACCTTTTGCCAACTGCCACTCCTCCATTTGTTGGAGAAAGAGCTATTCAGAATTGTCAGCAACTTTGAATAATACATAACCACATGGTAGTAATCTGAAAAGGAAGGATGAACTGTGCTTAAAGCACTGAGCTGTGGATCAGGAGAAACTTTCTGCTCCCAGCTCTGCCTCAGACATAGCTCTTCCTCAGACTTTGTGCGTGGCCTTGGAATCATAGAATTGTCTAGGTTGGAAGGGACCTTCAAGAGGATCTAGTCCAAACATCAGCCTAACTCTGATTAAAAAGACCAAAAAAAACTCATCACTAAATCATGTCAGTAAGCATATGTCAACCCATCTTTTGAATACCTCCAGGGATGGTGCCTCAACCACTTCCCTGGGCAGCCCATTCCAATGCTTAATAACCCTTTCCGTGTAAAAATTGTTCCTAATATGCAATCTGAACCTCCCCTGGCACAACTTGAGGCCATTTCTCTTGTCCTATCACCTCTGATGGGAGAAGAGACCAACCACTGCCCCTCTACACCCTCCTTCCGGGGAGTTGTAAAGATCGAGAAGGTCTCCCCTCAGCCTCCTTTTCTCCAGGCAGAGCACCCCCAGCTCCCTCAGCCTTCCTTCATAAGACTTACTCTCCAGATCCCTCACCAGCTTCATTGCCCTTCTCTGGACCAGCACCTCAATGTCTTTTTTGTGGTAAGGGGCCCAAATCTGGCCACAGTACTCGAGGTGGGACCTCATCAGTGCCCAGTACAGAAGGACCATCACCTCCTAAATACTACTCACCGTGCTGTTCCTGACACAGGCCAAGATACTGTTGGCCTAAATGGTTTCAGCAGTCCATGCTTTCTTTAGCTAAAAAAAAATCAGCAAAATTAAAGTTTGTTTTTCCTGTGTTTTCTATTTAGGTAGTGTTTTGGAGTAAAGCCTGTCTTTGCTGTCTATTTGTAGAGGCACATGCTGTGCACTCCTGGCAGTGGAAATAAGAGCAGGAATAGCTTCTGAAGTTACAACTTCAGAAGACGTTTAGGAATTAGCTGAATTCCTATGGGAGCAAAAATCTAAGGGTTTTGTTGTGTTTTTTTTCTTCTGGAACTTGATGAGAAGAACTTAATGAGAGTGCACTTAGCGATGTGATTGGCTCTGTCAAGCCACGACCACATACGGTGCTGATGTCTCTATGACTTTGCCAGCTTTCTGCCGCTCCCTACTTCCCCAAATCACCTTTTAATGACAGAAGAGCAGGAGCAGCAAAACTGAGGAATTCCTACAGGTTTCATCAAAACACATTGCCTTGTGGAGGAGAGAATCCCAGAGTATCGCCTTCCTCTCCTAAGGGAAAACCTCTACAGTAAGCTCATGGAGAACCACAGAACAATTAACTTTTGCTGCTCATAGGGCTACTCATTTTTTCCTAAAGTTTTTTTGTTGGTGTTTTTTTGTTTTTTGTCTTGGTTTGGGGTTTGGGTTTTTTGTTTTTTTTTTTGAGGTTCATTCCCATGGAAGAAAAATCCTCCTGAAAGTGAAATTGGCCTGTTGGAGAGAAGGCACATTGACAGCTTTGCGTATTTTATTGACATGTTACAGCAAGCTAAGCCTTTGCCATCTGCTCTGCCCCCGACTGTAAATGGAAAAAAAAATCCCAACCAAACAAAAAGAACAAATCACAAGAGCATCAAGGAGATAAAAGTGATTTAAGTGCCTGTATATGCTCTGCCAACAATGCAGCTTGCACTGAAGATGTTCTTTCTCATGATTCAGACACAAATCACGAGGAAAACAATTCACACATGACACAGTAAATTTCCTACTAAGCTGGAGTTTTTTTGAAGCAAACCTAATTCCACAAGAGGCTTCAACTGTACTTAAATTAAATTATGTGAGCTTTATGTAAAGACTGTCCTTAAATATTGTTTCTATTGTTTGCAGCTCAGGCAGTACGGCAAAATGGGGTGTGAATTATTTAAGGCTTTTGTAGGTAACTGAACACCACATCAAGGCTGTGAGATATGTGAGAAGCACAGAAGGCATTCATTGAAAATATGTCCCAGTGCCATGTTCAACAAGGAAAAAGTTAAACAAACACCAATGTGAAGATTGTGGTTTTCTGGCCAAGTGAGAATTTGGGAAATCTATGCCGCGAGTTTCCTGAACAACCACCAGAAAGCAGTGAGGTGAATTGATTAATAGGGCAAATAATTAGGAGGGGAAGGGGAGGGAAGTTATGAGATTCAGCACACGCAGGTGTCAATAAAAGTGCATCATTTGTGGGAAGCTTAAATTTTGCACCCTGTGATAAATCCTGGTATTGACATGCAGCTTGTTATATGGTATTCTTGCTGCATTGCTAAGCATAAAGACAAAAGACAGGAGCCATCCATACAACATAACATCAATCACTGTAATGCCCATTTAAGGGTTCTCCCTTAAGAAATGAAATTGTACTCTAATGTCTTGTATTCATCTGTGGAATGCAAATTCCTGTAGAACTGGATTCATTGTGAGCGTAATGGGGAAAGATCATTAATGAAAAGATTAACAAGGAGTATAGCTATGCCTTGAATTTCTCTTTAAGTTAATTAAGTTAATAAAATTTAATTAGCATCCAGACATTTTATTTTCTCTTCAAATTATGAAACTAGAGACTCTAAATTGTGGTATGTTTATGCTTCAGCATAAAAAAAAAGAGGCCTACCTCTGCCGCTGATGTAACTCTACGGGACCATCTTCTGTGAGTTCAGAAACAAATGGAAATTCAGAGTTTAATTTAAAAAAAAAAAAAAAAGAAAAGACAATTATTTTTATTTTATATACTTTGTATTTACCTATCCTTAGGCAAAATGACTAAATCCTCTTATTCTGATACTACATTCATTAAGGAGTCCATCTTACTCTGTTGTTCTGCGCTATGAAGATCAGGTTACCCTTGACATGAGCAACTGTGGGACCAATTTGGTCCCAAATGAAGAAATTATTCAGGTTAGGCTCTTGGTATAGATAATGTTTTCATCTTCCACACCAATCAGCAAAGAAACAGTAAATTAAATTAACCATATTCTCCTTACTAATGACACGCGACTGCATCAAATAAATATTGTATCTGTAATATATACGTGATTTATAAAGTTGGATGGCTTTATAGGTGGGAGACTGCCTTAAGATTACCTGGCAACTGCCACAGTACAATCTCATTTTCACTCACTTTGCCAAATACTAACTGGGGCTGAAACCTTCCATCTGGATGGGAGCAGGGGTGATTGCTTTGCATTTCCATCAGATTAGTTTCACTATTTCTAGACAACAGAGAGAAGATACTGTTTTGCCAATGTTAATACAATCTGATAACCTTTCTCTGAGAAGATGTACTGTCTCTGTTGTCAGGAGGAATTAAATCAAAACACGAGTGGCTTACAGGGTATTCTTTTTGCTGCATTGTGGGAAACTTTTCCAAATCTGCCCACATTTCAGAAAATCAGTCTATATGTGTTCACTCAGGTCACAAGTTTTTATCAGCTACAATCCCTACAGGGTGTTTGTATGGTTATATGCTAAGACTCTACGCTGCAAGGGACTAAACACAAGCTTTCCTGTATTTGTGAAGCTGCACACCTCTAGGTGGTCAGGTCAGGAGCTGAGAGTGAACAGACCTGCTTATCTTGAGTCACAACAGGGTCTGTGTGACTGAGTAGTGCCCACCCTAGACTTAAATTGGTTACTCATGTCCCAAATGGAGAGTACTGAAGTAACACATAGCTCAATCCAAGTTACTCTAACTTAATTCAGACTGGAACTGTCCCACATACAGGAATATGTCATCTAACCAAAGATCTACAAAGGGATAGATGTCTTTTTTTTTTTTTTTTTAAGGAAAAAAGCCAGAGGCAGAAGGTAGACAGAACATCTAACTGACTGAGGTTACACATAGGGGCAAAGACAAGCTGATACTCATACAAGGGGAACTGGCCTGGCAAGAAGTATGGGGCAGGATGGCAGTGAGAATAAGCTGAAAGCACCTGCAGAGAGAGAGGAGACGTGATGAAGCACAGAAGAGCTGGGGAAGAACTGGGCAGGGTGAACAAAGAAGCTGGGACTGAAGCTGGATGAGCATCCAGACTTTATTGCCATGCACAGGATGAACCTCCATGTTCTTTAACAGCTGTGATTTTGTGTGTATGTTCTAACTAAATATGAGAAAATCACAGAATCATAGAATGGTTAGAGTTGGAAGGGAATTTAAAGACCACAAAGTTCCAACCCCCCTGCCATGGGCAGGGACACCTCCCACCAGACCACGTTGCTCAAAGCCCCGTCCAGCCTGGCCTTGAACCCCTCCAGGGATGGGGCAGCCACAGGTTCTCTGGGCAACCTCTTCCAGTGTCTCACCACCCTCCCAGGAAAGAATTCCTTTCTGGTATCTAATCTAAATCTCCCCTCTTCTAATTTAAAGCCCTTACCCCTTGTCCTGTCACTCCACTTCCTGACAAAGAGTCCCTCTCCAGCTCTCCTGTAGGTTCCCTTCAGGATGCTAGAAGGTCTCCCCGGAGCCTTCTCTTCTCCAGGCTGAACAACCCCAGCTCCCTCAGCCTGTCTTCATAGAAGAGGTGCTCCATCCCTCTGAGCATCTTCATGGCCCTCTGCTGGACCCATTCCAACAGGTCCATGTCCTTTCTATGTTGAGGACTCCAGAGCTGGACAGAGTACTCCAGGTGGGGTCTCATGAAAGTAGAGTAGAGGAGTAAAATATGAAAGGGAATAGCAAAGGCAGGTGAAAAAGGAAAGAGGACAGAGTCATCACCTCTTGAAAACTAGTTCTCAGGAAATCATAGCAATATTAACTCAGAGCATCTTTAATTCAAGCTAAACATCAAATGTTATTGGGAACTTCTGAACACTCATCAATGTTTACATTTGATAAAGAACTTCCGTGTTAAGGTCTAATATCTTTTTGTAAAATATACCATATATACCAATTTATTCTCAGAAATTGAGTATCTGAAAAGCCAAAAAGGTACCCTATCCTGCAATAAAAGAACAATCCTCTTCAGTCCGGTGGTCTGGGCTTCTTATGATTCCGATCTCCCTATTCCTTACAGGCCCAGGAAAAAAAGGAAAATAATAATAAAAAAAAATGGGCAAACCAGTGCAGCTACTGTGCCAACAACTTCAGCTCTTACAGATGAAAGGTGAGAGAGCACATTGCAAAAGTAAAGGGCTATGGTAGAGAAACCCCCTCTCTTTTCGTATCTGTGAGACCCGGAATCAGACAGTTCCTCTGGTTGCAATTGTGGCACTAAAAGATGAAGGGAAAGAGTTGCTCAGGTCCAGTCAGGTACCGCTGAAATCAGTGAGGCTTACAGTAGTACTGAAAGCAAGGCTGCTGCTGGAGGTGTTTCAAATCCAGCCAACGAAATATATTCCCAATGTATCTCCATAAACAGTCATTGTACTTCAAAGGACCATCGTTCTAATAATCTCCCGAACTTTATCTTTTTTTCTCCTTTCTGCTTATCCTATAGGATACTGTAGGTAGCAAGGAATCCAGTTTGACTACTAGAAACCAGCTGAACCTGTAGCCTTGGTTATTAGATCCCCTTTTTCCTCAAATTTTTTCATTTACAGACTGAGTATATTTGATGTGGGAACTACTGAAATCCAAACACAGAACTGCGCAATGCCATGCTTTGAAATCCTGGTTCGAAATATGTTTGGAAATAGTGTGTTTCTGCTAGATTTTCCATTTAATGTAAGAGCAATTAAGAAAAGCCTTAGAAAAGTTACATTTGGACAAGGGTGCTCTCCCTCAAGCCTACAAGGCTGTGTGTTTGTGTGACTATTGCTGCAATAAGAGCTTTTGTGTGGTTCAATATCCACTTAGCATTGGATTTTCAGGTCATGATTTAGAGGCAATTACTGTCTACTCTTAGCGAGGTGGAAGCTGAATGCTATATCCCTGCTGATTCCATCTCCAGAAAGTATATGCCAATAACAATCTGAGCACAGATGCCATATTGATTAATACTAGCAGTAAAATATAAAAGGGCATCACTCAATATGCAAGTTCATTGGTCAGTTTAGAGCAAACTTTTCTCTTGAAGAACATTCCAAGAAAGCCTTCAAGCATGTGACTATACCACAGGTCTACTTACAGGTCGACGTTACTGTTAATTTGCAATTTAAGTGTCAAATTCAGGAACTCAGTCCTGTGCCCAGTCAGATGGCAGAGAGTGATATGTGACTAATTGATAGGCTCCTAATTCATGTTGGACGTATTGAACACGCTCTACTTGTGAGATGATGAGACGTAGTGTCTGCAGGGCATATAGAATCATAGAATCACAGAGTTAGAGTTGGAAAGGGACCTTAAAGATCACCCAGTTCCAACCCCCCTGCCCTGGGCAGGGACACCTCCCACCAGACCAGGTTGCTCAAAGCCCCATCCAGCCTGGCCTTGAACCCCTCCAGGGATGGGGCAGCCACAGCTTCCCTGGGCAACCTGTTCCAGTGTCTCACCACCCTCCCAGGAAAGAATTTCTTTCTGGTATCCAATCTAATCCTCTCCTCTTCTAATTTAAAGCCATTGCCCCTCATCCTATCACTCCACTCCCTGAAAAAGAGTCCCTCTCCAGCTCTCCGGTAGCCCCCTTCAGGTACTGGAAGGCTGCTCTAAGGTCTCTCCAGAGCCTTCTCTTCTCCAGGCTGAACAACCCTAAATCTCTCAGCCTGTCTTCATAGGAGAAGTGCTCCATCCCATATGGGGAGCAAAATATCCTTACACCCTTTGGAAGAGCTTTTGGAAGCCCAGGGTTTACCTTCCTTGAAGTAAGTTCCTATGAAGGAAAAAAGCATAATACATAAGAAAAAAAACTATGTTCTGCAGCTAATTTTCTCTCTTAATTCAGAACATTTTCTCTTCTGTGTCTTCTAAGTCTGTCTTAAAGTTGGCAAAATAAGCACCATTGACTAACAAAGTCAAACCACATCTCAGAGAATTCTGCAGCATGAAGAATAAAAGGGAGAATTATATTCATGTTTAGTCTTTACATGTGAATAGTATATGAATGCATAAATGTCAGAAATAAGCTACTGGGTAAAAAGGACCTTGATCTGACCCAGAATAGCTGTTCTGCATTCCCGATCCCCTCTTCGATTGCCTTTGCAATTCTGCAGGGAGATGAGAAGATTATGGTAGATTGAAGGCAATTAAGGGGATTTTTGCTTTTCTTCTGTCTTTGCAAAAAGTACGTCTCAGCAGGGCCAGAGAATATTGTCTCTTATTTCTATCCTGCCATGGCTCTCAATACTTTACCTTTGCTCCAACTGTTCTTTACAGAATAAATGTAAACACAAAATAACCAGACAGTCCTGCATGTATCCTAGCTGTATTCACAGCTCCCAGGGTTTTTCTCCTTAACTGTTTCTCCCTAACTCTGGGAGAGAGAAGGGAGAGTAACTGCCTCTGGTATCACAAAGTTACTGGTGACCCCATGGCCCAGCTACACTGGGCCAAGAAAAGACTCCAAGATTTTTGAGCAATTTGTCCTACCTAAGGGGAGTCACGCACACACACAGAGCTTCCCAAGGAAAATCGAGCCCAAGCTTCTTTTGAAAATCTGGTCAGTTCATTCATGGGGGTACTTCTGTAAAATGAGAATTTTTAAAAATCTGACTAAGTGCCATTTTTGAGCCATGGAAACAGGTGGTTTTCCTGTCACTAGAGGATATTTCTTAGTATTTTTTGTAATTAAACTGGAAGTTCTCGGGGACACAGCCCATCTCTTTGGTCCACACTGTCCAGTGTCTGCAGCATACAGTGCCATCTTGACCAAGACCATTTTAACGATCAGTTAAAATTACATGAGTGATAACGATCAGTAGCAAATAGATGTCATTATCTGACAGTCTACCGTGTCTTTATCTCGTACTTTCCCATTGTTCATTTGGTTCCGGTACAGGTTGGGGGCTGACCTACTGGAGAACAGCTTGGGGAAAAAAGACCTGGGAATCCTGGTGGACAACAGGATGACCATGAGTGAGCAATGTGCCCTTGTGGCCAAGAAGGCCAATGGCATCCTGGGATGGATCATGAAGAATGTGGCCAGCAGGCCGAAGTAGGTCATCCTTCCCCTCTACTCTGCCCTGGTGAGGCCCCATCTGGAGCACTGTGTCTAGTTCTGGGCTCCCCAGTTCAAGAAGGACAGGGAACTGCTGAAGAGGGTACAGCAGAGGACCACAAAGATGATGAGGGGCCTGAAGCATCTCTCTGATGAGGAAAGGTTGAGAGACTTGGGTCTTTTTAGCCTGGAGAAGAGAAGGCTGAGGGGGGATCTGACCAACACCTATAAATACTTCAAGGGTGGGTGTCAAGAGGATGGGGCCAGGCTTTTTTCAGTGGTGCCCAGGGACAGGACAAGAGGTAACAGGGACAAACTTGAACATAGGAAGTTCCACCTAAACATGAGGTGGAACTTCTTCCCTTTGAGGGTGGCAGAGCCCTGGAAGAGGCTGCCCAGAGAGGTGGTGGAGTCTCCATCTCTGGAGACATTCCAAACCCACCTGGAAACATTCCTGTGCAACCTGCCCTAGGTGGATCTGCTTTGGCAGGGGGTTTGAACTAGACTATCTCATCGATTCCTTCCAACCCTATATCATTCTGTGATTCTATGATGCTGTAAGACAAGGCTGAGATTGACGTGTGATGATGAATTGTTCCCCACCTGTGTGCTTCCTCTGTATTCTGTGATGTGCTTAGTGGAAAGGAGCATTTCCCTGTCCTTCCTGAACTGGGGAGCCCAAAACTGGACACAGTACTCTGGATGGGGCCTCACCAGAGCAGAGTAGAGGAGCAGGGTAACCTACCTCAACCTGCTGCTCACACTCTTCTTGATGCACCCCAGGATGCCATTGGCCTCCGTGGCCACAAGGGCACATTGCTGGCTCATGGTCATCCTGTTGTCCACCAGGATTTCCAGATCTTTTTCCTCAGAGCTGCTCTCCAGCAGATCAGCCCCAACTTGTAGTGGTGCATGGGATTATTCCTCCCTCACGGTTCACTGACAAACTGTGGCCACTAGCTCTTACCAGTTGTTCATTCCAAGGAAGGCGGCAGAGCATGGTCAGAGGCAAGAAACTTCAACAAACTACATCCGGTTTCTTAAAGGCTGGTTTATGTCCTGGAATCTGCAGTTTAATGGTCTTTGGTTTAGAGCTTTTATTTTTTAATCCTTAGTATTGTAGCTTTAGGCATTCCCTATCCATCTCCAAACCTTTCTGCCATCATTTTAAATCTTTTCTTCAGACACAAGTTTTACACTCTGGCCTTAAAATGCAACTATGGATTATGCATTCATTATACTTCCGAACACAAGCAGGATCAGCCCTTGTAAGTATTTGGATAAACGACAGCCTTTGAAAGCCCAATATCCTATGGGAAATGCTATGGCTGATTCACCAGGTGCCAATATTCTGTCTGGTAATTCACAATTGGTACTATTCCAATTAGCAGTAGAAGACATAACCGCTAATACCAGCAGCTGCTACCTGGACTGCCTTTCTTATCTGCTGTCTTTTTATTTTCCTATCCTGTTTGTCCTCTTGTATCTTTTAAGAGATATTCCACAGCAAGACAACAGCATTAAAACATTCAATTAACATTAACTGATGCAGTCACAAAAAGGGCAAAGCAGCCTTAGCCTAGAGATAAGGCAGAGAAACAACAAGCTGAGGAAGGCAGGAGTTTTGCTGGGTAGAAAGCATTTGGGACGTGAGGAGGAAGGTCTGAGCTAGCGGAGTGGCTGCTCTCCCTCACAGGGGCTGCCGTGTTGAAGGGACACAGGGGTGCAGATGCTTTTCAAGGCACAGGCGAGCAGGTCGAGTCGTGACTCCCTGCATCCCTCCCCGTGTGGCTCCGCAGGACGCTGCCGGGAGAGCGGGGCCGGGCTGGTGGGGCTGGGACACAGGAATGCAGCCCTGCAGGCCCAGGCCGCCCTCGGCGTCAAGCCGGGCCTAGATGGACGCCCCCGCCTCAGGCCTGCAAAGCCCAGAAAGCGGCTCCCAGCCCCGGTCGCGGGCACGCTGTTTCGCCAGTTTCACCGGCTGGAGCCGAGTAGCCTAAACCGCAGGCAGGCAGGCAAACCAAGCCCACCCTCCCCCTTCCAGGGGGCAGGCAGGGGGCTGCCAGCGCTCTCCTGCTCACCGGCCAGGCCGCCGGTCGCTATGGCAACGGGCCAGGCCGCAGCCCGCCCGCCGCCTGCCCGCGCCGTGTTCCTCCCCCGGGGGCGGCTGCCGCCGCATGGGCCAGGTTCGGCGGCGCCGTTCCCCCCACTCCGCCGGCTCTCTTAAGGCTGGTAGCAACCGCTGCCACCGAAAAGGAACTCCCCGGGTGGGGGGAGGCCGCAGCCCCTGGGCTGTGCCTGCGGCGGGCGGGGCCAGACCCGGCCCCCGCCCGGCTGCGCCACCGGGGCCTGCCCAGGGTGGTAGAGGAGGAGGGACTCCGCAGCGGCAACAACTGACGTGTCCCCGCCATGGAGCTCGGTGTGATTCATCAGCGGCGGTGGGGCGGTAGCGGCGTGACACGCACCGTCCCCGCGTAGGTACGGCCGCGGTGGGGGCAGCCCTGGCACCACAGTTCTGCCACCTGCACCGCCCTCCGCTTGTTCATCCTCCTCCTCATCCTCTTCCTCGCCGCCTGGTCCTCTGTCCCCGCGGCTACGCCAGCATCCCCGGGGAGGCAAGATGGAAGAAATCCTGCGAAAGCTGCAGAAGGAGGCGTCGGGGAGCAAGCACAGGGCCATCAAGGAAAGCTGCACCTGGGCCATCGGTAAGGGGCAAGGGGGGGCGCGGGCGGTGGTGCGGGGCACGGCCCCTCAGTGCCCGTAGCGGTGCGGGGCAGGAGCCTCCGACGGGGAGGTTCGGTGGCGGTGGGGTCAGGGAGACCTCGGCAAACTTGTTGGGCGCTGGGCGCTGAGCCGTGCGAAACGCCCCGGAGCTCCGCGCCGCTGTGGGCACAGGCTGGCGGTACCGGAGAGCGTCCCTGTCCCCTGCCACCCCCGCCTACTCCATCTACTTCGTGGGTCTTGCGAGGCAGAGAGGGGTATCGGTAGCTATCAGTGACTGTGTATGCTGAGGGGTGTCTTTTAGAGAAAATCCAAAATCATCGTTAAAATTTCTTCAGTACAGTCTTCACTGCTGTCTGCGTTTATTTGAAAAGCTAGATTACTAATTTTTTTTTCCTGGATTCCACGAGCTCTTTTATCCATGCTGCATAATGGAAATAACGATCAATAAAATGAGTTGTTCTTTTAAGGGAATATGAGCTGAGCTGCATTTCAGCATCCATCCATTTTCAGAGATTGGCTGTGACTTGAAGTGCTTTTGATGCTAACTACCTGGAACACTAGTCAGCAAGACCCCTGATTTACATCAGCTTAATGGTGATACACTTAAAATGGCTTTAAATTTTTATTTTCCACCCGTACATAGTTACAGCAGTCTGTGGTAGTTCATACCTGTTGCTGTCTTATTACTGGCTTGATGTTCCACTAAATGTGTGTTATCCTTGCCCAGCAGCCATGCTAATATCCTCTATACTGTTGCAGTCCTAGTGTATGTTTTGGCAAATGTGCTGCCCAAGTGCTGATGTGTGAAAGGGAGTTCACTGAGAAAAAGATGGTACTTAGGTGCCTGCTCACTGGGCACCCAGTATCCTGATAGATTCATACAAATCTTTGGAGACTTGGAGCAGCAGTGACTGTTGTTCTGTCAGCTGGAGTAGGTATGAACTTCAGGGTCGTTGGTTCAAAGGTTGTAGCCAGATGTATCTCTATGTTTGAATTCAAGTTTCTTTTAAAAGCCCTGTTGTTTGCTTTGGTTATACAGAAACGTTGGATTCTCCTGATGCTACTATTAAGATACCTCCATATCAGCTAAGGTAAGAGCTTTTAACGTTGAGTCCTGTGGAGCTGTGAGTCTTTGTGAAATTGAAGTAAAAATTGCAATTAGAAGGGAGGTAGACAGAGCAGAGGGCCAAATCTATGTGACTTCTTTAGTCTGCAGATATACATTTCTGGGGTGGTAATAGTGGATAATTTACTGATGAGCCCTTGGCCTCCAGCCATGAATGAAATGTAAGGAAACCTGTTAAAATGGGCATGACTGTGTGTAGTGGTGACACTTGGTTAGAAAGGAGGGATCTCTTACGGTCTGAAGAGTTTTCTTTCAGAATTACAGCCTTCAGTATAAGTGATGATGCTTCTCAGTGTGTTTGGCTTTCTTTTAAACCTAGATCAGTTTCTGTTTACTGAAAATAAATATTATAGCTAGGACACAGGGTAGGAACTAAAATAATACAGTTTCTGTGCCTACTTCTTCCTTGAGCCTGCTCGGTTATCTTGAGTAAACCTTCTCCCTTCTCCCTGCCTCCATTTGTACACCTATAAAATGGGGAAGGTGGCACTGTCCTCACTTGTAGAGCTAAATAGCTCTTGGTTTGGAAGTTCTCATTGCTATGGAGAATGTCAACATGCAAAATTGTTCACTCTCCCTTCTTACAGAAGGTAGCATCAAAAGAAACTAGCAAGTGCAGGGTTCAGAACAGGAGGGTGCTATTTCTCACATCTTATAGATAAGATATGAAATGCTTAGGCTTGCCTTATTAGAGAATGTAGTGGGTGCTAAATGTTTGCCTGGGTTCAAAAAGCACCTCAACAAGTCCATGGAAGAAATTGATTGAAGTCTGTCAGATGCAAAGGTACCCCTTCTTATTCAGAAATGCTTTAGTCAGAAATGACTGAGTTCATAAGAGATTATGTGGGAGTGTGCTATAAATTTGGCCTGCCCTGTAGTCTTCTTAGGTATCTGCTATTAGCTGCTGACAGAGGTGATACTTTTTTACCACAATATTACTCTAATGGGAGTATTTGCTTGGTTTTTTTTTTTTTTACCTCATTACTCCTCACTGCTGCTTTCATATACACTTGGTGCAGCTTTGTGCAAGGAAAATCAGGGATTGAAGAGCTAGTTATTCCAGAGGGGTTGCCAAATCGGGAAGGGATATGCGCAGTTCTTTTGCTGCTCTGAAACCCCGTCAGCTGCAGTCCCCAAGAGGCTTCAGGTCAACAGGGAGTGGATGTAGCTCAGGTCTGACATGACCAGTGCCAGACACAAGCATTTCCAGCACAGGTTGGGCAGCTGAGAACAGCTGGATGAGTAATTCTCAGTAGCTCCGTTAGAATTGGGTTATGTGTACTTGGCTCTTTATCTTCCCATTTATCACCTTTTATCTTTACAGTGTATGGTCTTTCTGGTTTTAAGTTCTATTCTCATTCCCTATGAATTTGTTAGTTAGCTGTCACCATGTTTCTTACCTTTTCTCTTGCCTGCTGCCTCTTTTCAGATATGGCTGCCTTTTTCTCTTCTTCCTCCAATGTTCTTAATGTTGTATTTTAGCTGATTTTTTTTTTTCCACCGGAAACCCTAATCTTTTTAAATAAAGCTAATACCTTTACAGGTAGGTGTAACTATGATGAAGAAAGCTCTTAATGTTAGATTTGTCAGGAACAACGTACTCAATATTACTGGGTGTTTTGCACTAGAGAATTTGAATAAAAGCTTTGGTTGTAGGGTTCTTGGTATGGTTCAGCCACACAACCTCAGATGGTGTGGAAGAAGTTGCTGCCAGAAGTACTCTGAGCTTATTCTTCATTCTCTGCTACCAGGCTACTGCCAGACTCCACATCAGCACACTGGGCCACATCTTGGGCTGGAGTTCACCTGCATGACGTGAAAATTAGATAAAAGTTCACCTTTGCTTGGTATTTGTTAAAGAACAGCACTGATGGCTTGGTTCCTGACATTGTAAAAGAATAGCCTTGAAAACAGAGCAATGACAGTGACCAGAAGTACAGCCAAGTGTGCAGGATGGAGAATCCCAACCATGTCTCTTTCCTGCTTTCATCTTGATCAGGTGCAGGTTGCATCATCTGCTGTAACACAGCCCCTGGCCGCTCATCCACTTTGAATCTGCCCTTTCTCCTGTAATATCTTTTTTTGTTATAATGGCTGGGAATGAAAATATGGTTTGGAATATTTCCATGATACTATGAGTTAGAGTGAAGGTATGTATGGTATTTCTACATTCAGAACCCACCTGGATACATTTCTGTCCAACCTGGTCTGGGTGGACCTGCTCTGGCAGGAGATTTGGACTAGATGATCTCCAGAGATTCCTTCCAACCCCATATAATTCTGTGATTCTGTGTTTGGTTTCTGTTCCTGAACACCAGGCAGGCCATGTGATAGTTCCCTGAAGCCTGTGCAATTAGTTAGGGGGTTCAGCTGTACTGTTGCCGTGTGAGCCATGTCCAGCAGTTGGCTGGTAGCCATTTAGGCAGCATGTGGCTTGGGAGCACCTGGGGTACTTGTGCCCCAAGGGAGTACAGTGACTGGACATTCACCCTGGAATGTCATTCTTTAATTAGTTTGATAGAGATGTGTTGGGTTTATCTTCGGGGGTCTAAATGAGACTAATTTGCTGTTCACCTTCCTTTGATGTTAATTGAACTTAGGAATCCAAATCCCAGTTAATAACCTTGCATATTAATTTTAGTGAGGGTCATTATTTAAATGTCTCGCTTCCTAAAGAAATACAATTCTCCAACAAATTCAGACTTCCCCACAGAGTCTGGTCAGCTCTGCCCTGAGACAGGAATATGTGTGTGATTTTTTTAGTACTTTTAAATTGCGATCAGACTTTTGAGCCGGGCTATGAAATTGTAAAGAAGATCAAAGTGCATTGAGATGAAGATGACCTTAAGTCAATTGAAGGCTTTGCCACAGACATCCTGTGAATTCCTGGGAAGGGAAAGTCAATTAACCCATTGATAACGGCTCCATCCTTGCCTGCCTCGTATGATGTTTGTCTCTGATGAACAGGTGTTGAGGAAATTAGATATATACTAAGTGCTTGAGGAGGCTGGATGGACGACTTATAAATAATGAATTAGAAGGAATTGATGTGGTGTTTTAATTGGTGAATTGATCACGTGGAGAATAGCTTAAGAGAGCTTCATGTGGTCTGCCAGCAAACAATTGTTTGCTGCTGAGTTGGGCTGCATTCACTTCAGTATTTTCAAAATGACAAGTTCTGCCCTCAGGCCAACCACATGCACTGAACAAGTCTCTTTTCTTGGCTAATTCCTGACCAGTTTCTCCATTGTGATTTTTACAGGTGATCTGTAAAAGGTAACAGATCAGGCACAACAAAATGAACCTTGAAATAAAAAGTTTGATCAGAGCAGTTTAATATCCTGGAGGATTATTTTTGTACCACAGAATAAAATAGGAGATTAGACTGTGCTTTCCAGGCACATAGTGCTTTGAAAAAACTGTTATACTAGAGTTTCTTGGAATGTTTTATGGAATTAAGTCATGCCTTATAGGTTATAAAAACTTGGGGTTTTCTATGACCATGGACCTGGTGCTGTAAAGAGGAGGTTGATTGGGCCTTTTGAGGGAGGCTGTGACTTTAGCTGTTGTGGTTTGGTGTTTCTGTCTTTACTGGACCCTGGAGTCTTATGTACAGAATGCCTTACTACATCCCTGCCATTCTTCATTAGGAAATAATTCTTTATTATCCTAAAGAAACTTTCTCGTAGTTCTAAGTAATTTCCTGTAGCTTCCAAGTCTTTCTACTAATCCTGTCACAGAATCACAGAATTCTATGGGGTTGGAAGGGACCTCTGGAGATCATCTAGTCCAACCCCCCTGCCAGGTTGCACAGGAAGAAGTCCAGGTGGATTTGGAATGTCTCCAGAGATGGAGACTCCACCACCTCTCTGGGCAGCCTCTGCCAGGGCTCTGCCACCCTCAAAGGAAAGAAGTTCCTCCTCATCTTTGGATGGAACTTCTTATGTACAAGTTTGTGCCCATTTCCTCTTGTCCTGTCGCTGGGCACCACTGAAAAAAGCCTGGCCCCATCCTCTTGACACCCACCCTTGAAGTATTTATAGGTATTGATCAGATCTGCTCTCAGCCTTCTCTTCTCCAGACTAAAAAGGCGCACGTCCCTCAACCTTTCCTTGCAAGAGAGTTGTTCCAAGCCCCTCATCATCTTCGTGGTCCTCTGCTGTACCCTCTCCAGCAGTTCCCTGTCCTTCTTGAACTGGGGAGCCCAGAACTGGACCACTCCTTCTCAACTCTGTCACCCCTTTTCTTTTCTTCTGAACATAGCAATGGTGAAATATGGTTTTGCCTTTTTGTCAGTGTAGCAGAAGCCTCACTGCAGGCCTGAGTTAGAGCTGTTCTGTGACACTTGTGTGGCTGTTGGCTCTTTACTCTCAGTGAAACGTATCAGAGTGTAGAAGATGCGTAGGCAAGATCCTCGAGAGTATAAATTGCCGTTTGTGCCATCTTAGAGTTTCCCCTGTGGACTTTAAAGTAATGGCCATGAGGCATGTTTATGAGTGAAGCAGTCTGGCATACTAACTGATGTAGTTTATATTCCTGCTTCAAAGGTGAACCAGAAAGGCTTTCCGAGGGCTTACTTATCTCTTCAGCATATCTGTACGCTGCACATCTCTGTACCAAAAAGTTGCAGAAAGTAATTAAAATCAAATGGAAGTACAGACTGAAGCCTTTGAGGCAAGGATTCCAGGTGCCTAATCGGAGAGAGATAACGGGTCTTGGCTTTCAGAGTTGCGGAGCATTTCTATGTCCTGTTTGTGTTGTTACCAGTTCTTGTGTTCATAACTGCAAAAGCTTGCATCCCTGTGATATTTCACATTGGCTTTTCAAAAATAACCAATATTTCTTGGGATTTGAGCTGGAAAGCCAGAAGTCAGTGGCGAGCAGGGTCCTGTGTAATAACCGGTATATGTCTAGTTCTCTCTGCTGTTTGTATCCCACTGCTGTTCATCTTCCAGCTAGTTTTTGAGAGTGATTTGTGAACTTCAGGAAGCCACTACAATGAAGAGCAGTCAGGAACAGAATTAAACCTTAAACTTAGCTAAAGTCTGAAATATCTATCCTCCTTGCATTTTTTTTTTTTCTGTAATCATGCGAATTTGAGGATTAAATTGGTAATTCTACTCTGCCATTTATTTTTGCATCGTTAACTTTGCATCTGACATACTTCTTGAGAAGTAGCAGCAGCTTACAAAGTCATAAAGGAAACAACATGCTCACTCATTTTAACTTACATGTGCTCAACAAATTATGAAATCAGTAAGTGTGGTGTGATCATCAGCAAACATCCAGTGCGGCAGAGACTTCCAATCCACTTAGCTTTGCAGATAAGTCATCCACTTAAAGAATCTTGAGGCCTGGGATGCATCTTGGCTTCTCCATTGTGACCAAATATTTGTGATTTCATCATTTCATTCTTCTCCCATCTGTACTGTTTGTAATTTCTGTTAGTTTCTTTCTACTGGGAGAGAGTTGATAGAGAAGCTGATATATATATATATGTATGTATATATATATAGCAGATTCCCTGACCAGGGGGATTTTTTTTTAGGGGGCTGTTCTTAGCATCTCTCTCTCCATTTTAGTCTTTGTCATTTTTAAAACACTTTGCTTCCTGCTTCGCTGCTTCAGCCACCTGGCATTAAGTACTTTCCTGTGCTTTACTGTGCTTTCCTCCTGAACCTGACTGCTGGATACGTGACTCATACTGCTCAACCATTACACACTTGCTATCTGGCATCCAGCAAGTGGATGATGAGTTCCCTGGCAGGCATCTGGCCAAGAAGAGATTCTGGCAGTTCTGGGGACTGCTGAGCAGCATCTCCTCTCTTGGCAGTTTACGGGCTGGATCCAGACTTCTGGGGCTATTTCTGTAGCTCATTTGGTCTTTTGAGTGGTGTGTATCATAGAATGGTTACAGTTGGAAGGGACCTTAAAGATAATCTCATTCCAACCTCCTCTCTGGTCTTGATATAAACTATTGCATTCCTAGATCTACTGTTGAGGGGTGGGTGGGAGAAGATTGGTGTTCAGAAAGGCAATGTGTCACTGTCTGATGTAATATTTGAGTCCACCTTCGTGTTTACTCTAGGATATGTTACTATCCCTATTTGTAATCTGATGGGCAGGTGTTTGTATCTCAGCAGAATATTGCATCTGTTCTGGGACCCCAAAAGCCAGCAGCGTTGGAGAAGGGGTGTGTAGGGTTAGTCTCCTTCATGCAGGTCTGAACTCGTGCTGTCAAAACAAGATTGCAAAAGTGCTGGACAGCCTCTAGATCTGGGAGTCCCTGAAAAACAGGGATTATGGCTCTTGAAGATATCAAAGAAGGTTTGATATTGTCATGGTAAAAGGTGCATGATTTATGAAAAATTACTTCTATTACTATTATTTGTGGATGTGTGTGGGGTTTGTTTGGTTTGGCTGTTTGTTTTTAAGGGCAGTGCTTGCTGTTTCTGAAACTAACTTTCTGCGTTTCCTGCCATTCTTTGTAGTAGTGAACCTTAATGCTCACCACTACTTTGGGTCTTTGTACCTTTTCTGGTTTCTTTTGAAAGTCCATTCTAGATTTGTGACCAAAGCCCACAGTGTACTTACTGGTTTTGACTGGGCTAGTTGATTTTCTTCATTGGAGATGGTAGGATGGGAGTGTGGAGCAGCTGAGCAAGGCTGAGCTGCCTTATTGGGGTTAACCTCCAACATAGAGTTACCACGGGATGTATGTAATTCATTCAGTACAGAAATAGCACCAATAAAAGATGAGAGCAGCCGTGGTTTTGAGTGTTTGTCTAATTTCTAACAACAAATGCAACTGATAAATTGCCCTAAGGGTGTAAGGATGATAATGGGATAACAATATGTGTGTTTGTTTTAAACATCTGATCACTTCTAGTGCTTGCAAAGGAGAAGAAAGTGAGAACTTCGGGAGGCTGTTGGTAATTACCTTAGAGAACAAGGTATGGATGGGTGGGGGAACCAGGGGATGGAAGAAGAGAAGTGGCACTGAAACTGAGAGGACTGTTTTCCTACTAAATGAGGCTTGGTTCTCCTGTGCTCTTTGTGTGATGCTGTGCGAGTCTTGGCTCTTCTTTGTTTGGAAAATGGAGTGAGCGGGAATAATAAAAGTCTTTCCTCACGGTTCTTTTATATGCGTTCCATGAAAAGTAACAAAGCTGCAGGAAATACACTACCTTTGGTTTCCTTGACTGTTTGTTTGCTTAAGAAATTGAATACGCTGAGGTGCAGTGAGTATAAAATTACATAATACATTGCAAATGTGGGGATATTTTTAACAAACATCCCTTAGGGCTGTCAAGATTTCGCATTGCACTGCTGTGAAAGTTGAATGGAATTGCAGATCGCAGCATTAACCTTCAAAATGTAACTAGTAGTGACCAGAAATATACTTCATCCTCTCCATTTTTTCCTCAACCTGTTTTGTAGCTAACTCTGGGCCTTCCAGCTGAAATGGAGAAAATAAAGTTGTTGAGGTCTATGCTACAGTAGCTCTGTGTCTCTTTTGTCCCCTCATTCCTACCCTGTCCCGGCATTGTAAAACTTTTCCTGATGGAAGTTTAGTTCTCATAAGATGCTTTATTTCATGTTTTCAGTGTACTAAAATTTTCATGGAACAGCTTGGTAAGCTTTCAGAATTGTAGGCTGAGCAAGTCCAGTGTGTGCTCTACCTGAGACCAGGAGGTGTACACTAAGGATGGATGCTCTGCACCTCACCATGTCTTCATACTATGCTTCAAATGATAATCAATAAAATCACCTAAAGGATACAGATTGCTCTATAATGAACACCTTGTGAGGTTTACACGTGTCATCAAATTCCTTAAGAGCAGAGTTAGTAAGTGGCTGTCATACCTTGTGCACAAAGGGCGAAAATCTACTGGGGTGGATGTTCTAGGGGGAGTGATGACAACGTGTCACAGAGAGATTACACCACAGCTTTGGAGACTGGAAGCATCCTGATTATTATTTTGGCCGTGTCCGCTTTAATATCATATGGAATCTTTTGTTGTTGTCTCTCTCCCTTTCCTCTCAAGCAAAGGTACATTGTGTGCTTATATTTTGTGGTTCGTTCTGTTTCGGGGTTTCATCTTGACAGCAGTATCAGGCGCCTATCTAGGAACCTTGTGTTGAATTCAGGATGTTATTAGCAAGTGTAGCAAAGCAGCAAATGACCTTAGAAGCGCTCTCCAGCTGAGTGACTGCGCTGAGCCTAGTTAATTACAACTGCATGAATTCTGTGGTCTCGGCTGCATTAGGCTGGATGGAAGATTAAATTGTTCCTGTTTGGCTTTCCCGGGAATAGAGCTATACTTCTGCTGTTAGAGCAGATGCATTTCTCTTGGAAAGTATGTAACTAACAAAAATTAGAAATGCTACTGTGTTGGTCTTTTAATACCAAGCAGTATTAAATGCCTTCTCATTCAACATTCTGGGTTGAAAAACTGAAGTTCTAGCTAACAAATTGTATGAAGACACATTTAGGCATTATCCCTCCCTTCCTTTTCCCTGTGTCATTAAGTGTCCTCTGATAAGCAGCTCCTGTGCTTCCCTCCAGAGGCAGGTTCGTTTTAGTATTGGGTGAGGCAATTACTTTGTGTCTTGGTTTGAAAAGCAAAAGGAATAAAAGGAAGAGGGGAGTACATGAAGGAAAGAGGATGGAAAAAGGAAATGCTGAGCTGGAAGGAGGACCTAGAGGGAACTCTCAAGGGGAAGCTGGAGTCAGCAGCTGAGGTGAGAGACAGATACAGAGAGAGAAGGAGAGTTAAACCTCAAGTCATATGGAAAGAAGCCTTTCCATTGTAACTGGACAAAAGATTTGTTCTGTGCAGGGAGAAAACAGAGTTAGATTTGTTAGTTTAAAAAGCAGCTGGAAGTGTTGAGGAGGAAAAATGAAACTGATAGAATAGTTTGGGTTGGAAGGAACCTTTAAAGGTCATCTAGTCTAGCTCCCCTGCAGTGAGCTGGGACATCCTCAACTAGATCAAGTTGCCCTGAGCCTCGTCCAACCTGACCTGGCTTTTAGCCAGAAATTAAGGAGTTCTAAGTCAAGGTAGAACCTCACCTGGTTATGTGAGAGGCAAATCTCTGGCCATGGGAAACATGCACACGGGTGTCTCGGTGCTTGTGAGTAACTGGAGTAAAATCCTGGCCCTGCTGAAGCATGTCAGAATTTATATCGACGTAGAACAACAGCAGTCCCTGAGCTGGTTTTGTTGGGGCTTTGTCAGGACCTGTAAACTGCAACACCGACTGCTCATTCGTTCTCAGGTAGCTCCGTAACACCAAAGCTGTCTAACAGTGCACAACCCTCTATGAAGTGGTACAGCATCATAAAGATAATGTATTGTTGGCCCTTTTTTTTCTTTTCTTGAAAAGGAGGGTTCTAACTGGAAGAAGTAAGATTTTTGTCTTGTATCCTGTTGCTCTAAGAGTATCTTAAGTACTAGCAACAAACTTGTATGGGCATAGAGATACAAATTTTAGTGCTGGAGGGATCTGCTGTAGTCATTTGACCTGATTTCCTGCACTGTAGAGGCATGAGATCTTGCCCTATATTGAAATGCTGCAAGTTCCAGACTTCCCTCTGAGCTCAATGTAATACTCTTGGTAAGTGGGACGGTCGTATTTCTGCTGTAGATAAAATTAATCATTTCTCTAGAATGTGATCAAAGACTTAAAATCCCCTTTCTTCTTAAAGAGCTGTTGCTTGGAAAAGGGTGTATGTATTTCTTGTTCCTCCTCCAGGTTTTAAATACTTCCATTATGGACCATAAAGTTGTTGTTGGAGTCTTTTATCACTGTTACCTAAGCTAGCACAAGAGAAGAAGAGTTACGGATATTTCTACTTTTATGTCTACATGTATTCATATATACGCTGTTGAAATTTGTTTTATGCCAATTAAATTGTCCCCTTTTGTGTAAGGACAGTATTTTCTTCTGCTGGGTTTATGCAAGGGTAACAAAATTTTGTGAATTTGTCTTTACTGTTTATTTTGTTATGGTGGGCCAACTTTTCTGCTTAAGTGAGGCCAATGGACTCAGGTGCTGTGAAACTTTGTTCATTTTAAGCAGCTGAGACTGAGGAGCTTTTCTTAACTGCCACTGTTACTCTGAAAAATGTCAGACTCTGGCTGTGACTGTTATCCTGCCTAACAAACGGCATAGCAGAAAATGGCAACAGCCCTGAATCAAATTCTTATCTGTTCTTTGACTGGGCTGTGAATTATGCTATGGATTGCAAATTACATGTTGATAAGGCCTTGAATTTCTGAATTGGCTTCCCCGCTGTAATTTTCAGGGGGAAGATAATGCAGAGAGATGTCTTATTTTTAATCTCTCTTTATTTTGAATCACATTTCTGAAAGTGGCTACAGTTACCACCATTTGTGTGAAGGGAAATAACCCTTCCAGTGGTGATGAATATCTCATTTATAGTGCCCCCCTTCCGAACTCAGGAGGGTGTTCCAGGCATGACAAGAAGGAATTAAGATTGGGCAATTTCCTATCTTCATTGCCATTTTCACCATGAGAGTGACTTAATGAGCCATTATTCTCCTCTCACTAAAGGCTTTTTCCACTACAACAAGGAAAGAACGATTTTTTTTTGATCCCTTAGTTACCGTAGTAATTTGTCTTGCTTTGACCTTTTTGGCACTCTGTTTTGACTGGCCTGTCATAGCACCCCTTGTGACAGACCTGCAGGTTGACGAGCCACAGCAAATTCAGGGGACTAGAAAGGTCATTGTAACCCAGTGTGTGGAATATTAAAGGCTATTTACGTTCTCATGACTCATTCTGCAGTTTATGAAGTGGAGTTGGGGTAGGAAGGACAACCTGTGCTCCTGGAGATACTGGTCACAGAATCACAGAATCTCAGGGATTGGAAGGGACTTTGAAAGCTCATCCAGTCCAATCCCCCTGCCAGAGCAGGAACACCTACATCAGGTCACACAGGAACGGGTCCAGGCGGGTTTTGAATGTCTCCAGAGAAGGAGACCCCACAACCTCTCTGGGCAGCCCCTTCCAGTGTTCCCTCACCCTCAGTGTGAAGAAGTTTTTCCTTACATTTAAGTGGAGCCTCCTCTGTTCCAGCTTGCGCCCATTGCCCCTTGTCCTATCATTGGCTGTCACTGAGAAGAGCCTGGCTCCATCCTCCTGACACTCACCCTTTACATATTTATAAACATTCCTGAGGTCACCCCTCAGTCTCCTCTTCTCCAAGCTAAAGAGACCCAGCTCCCTCAGCCTTTCCTCCTCTGGGAGATGCTCCACTCCCTTCAGCATCTTTGTGGCTCTGCCCTGGACTCTCTCCAGCAGTTCCCTGTCCTTCTTGAACTGAGGGGCCCAGAACTGGACACAATATTCCAGATGGGGTCTCTCCAGGGCAGAGTAGAGGGGGAGAAGGGTCCTGGATCATGCGCTTGCTTCTGACTCTGATCTGTTTGCAGCCAGACTCTTCTCAGTGGTTTGCAGTAACAGGAGGCAATGGGCACAAGCTGGAACACGGGAAGTTCCATCCAAATATGAAGAGAAACTTCTTTGAGAAGAGAGTGGCAGAGCCCTGGCAGATCCCTGGCAGAGGCTGGCCAGGGAGAGTGTGGAGTCCCCTTCTCTGGAGACCTTCAGGCCCCGCCTGGATGTAGCCCTGAGTGATGTGCTCTGGGCAATCCTGCTTTGGCAGGGGAGTTGGACTAGATGACCTCTAGAGTCCCCTGCCAACTCTGAGAATTCCATGATTCTTTAATTCTGGGAACATAATTCTGTGAGTCTTTGTCCTTGGTGCTCTCTGCTTACTCTGTTTTGCACTTAACAATCTCTACACTTACCAAATGCTGTTTTTTCTAATGAAGTGCCCATTTTAATGCAAATGGCTACTGGTTTCTACTGTCCTTGGAATACATCTTATTATACCTTTTTTTTTTTTTT
>VXBJ01004678.1:158638-175754 GCA_013400055.1 Nycticryphes semicollaris | reverse complement strand
TTTTTTTTTTTTTAATCAAATTGGTCTTCACCAGAAGGTGCCAATCACCCTCCACCCAGGACAGGAGGATGATTGGCACTCTTCACTTT
Source organism: Nycticryphes semicollaris (assembly GCA_013400055.1). NCBI lineage: Eukaryota > Metazoa > Chordata > Aves > Charadriiformes > Rostratulidae > Nycticryphes > Nycticryphes semicollaris. The sequence goes on along the minus strand of VXBJ01004678.1, from coordinate 175,665 downwards.
GAAGAGAGTGGGCTGCCATCATGTTATACTCATTTATTCAGTATACTGTGTTCTACCAGATTTACAGAGAAAAACCATGATTAGGAAAGCTGTTTCGTGGCTCTGCAATTACTTTCTGTGCTTGCTTTCTTTTGAGAGCACTGCTGCGTGGATGTATGCAAACAGTACAACTGGTGCAGATTGCAGCATATATTTGAGCACATCCTTTTTCTTCGCTGTCATTCCTTCTTTACATCATCTCAGCTTCTTTCTTCCCTCTGACTTCTGTTTTTATTGCTTTGTTTCATACGTTAACGCCCGTTGTACCTTACCCTTATCCTCCTCCAACTTAAAGGTGCTCCCTTTCTTGCGTGACCTCTCTGTGTTGTATTTGACTTGTCTCATTCAGAGTTAAGTTGGTATTTGTGCCTACAACTGCATGTACATCTGCACCTGCCTGCATCTGTGTGGAAACTTAGGAGTTCCAGTTTGAACCTAGTTTCTGGACAGTAGCATACATGGAAAATGTTCTTCAGTGTGTTTTGAAGTATATTTATGTGCACCAGATTATTCTGAGAACTTCACATCTAAAATGTCTTGCATGTGTAGCAATATATATCCTGAACGAATTGTCGCTTGACAGCGTAGCACTGCAGGCCGTGGAGTAAGCAATGAGATCCCACGGTGTGGGACCGCTCAAAACTAGGTGGAATTATAAAAGGGCTGTAAGGTATAAGAGGAAACCTCAGTCCCTTTCTTCATTACAACCACTCTGAGGACAGGTTGGATCGATGGGCCGAGACCAATTGTATGAGGTTCAATAAGGCCACGTGCCGGGTCCTGCATTTTGGTCACAACAACTCCACACAGTGCTTCAGGCTCAGGGGACAGTGGCTGGAAAGCTGCCCAGCAGAAAAGGACCTGGGGATGCTGGTGGACAGCCAGCTTAACATGAGCCAGCCGTGTGACCAGGTGGCCAAGAGGGCCAACAGCATCCTGGCCTGGATCAGGAACAGGGTGGCCAGCAGGAGAAGGGAAGTGATGGTGCCTCTGTACTGAGCACTGGTGAGGCCTCGCCTGGAGTGCTGTGTTCAGTTCTGGGCCCCATTCTGGGACACTGAAGTGCTGGAGCATGTCCAGAGGAGAGCCACCAAGCTGGTGAGGGGTCTAGAGAACAAGTCATAGGAGAAGAGGCTGAAGGAACTGGGCATGTTTAGTTTGGAGAAGAGGAGGCTGAGGGGAGACCTCCTTGCCCTCTACAACTCCCTGAAAGGAGGTTGTAGAGAGGTGGGTGCTGGCCTCTTTTCCCAAGGGAATAATGACAGGAGCAGAGGAAATGGTCTGAAGTTGTGGCAGGGGAGGTTCAGATGAGATTTTAGGAAGAATGACTTTGCTGAAAGAGTGGTCAGGCACTGGAACAGCCTGCCCAGGGAGGTGGTGGAGTCACCATCCCTGGAGGTATTTAAGAAACATGTAGATGTGGCACTTCAGGGCATGCTCTAGTGGCCGAGATTGTAGGGAAGGGGATTTTTTTTTGTGTGTGTGTGATCGGACTCAGTGATCTCAGAGGTTCTTTACAACCGTAACAATTCTGTGATTCTGTGAAATTCTGGTCTGCATTATCTCTTGTGCAGCCTTATTGAACCCAGTTCTTAAGTGCTGGACTTTAGTAGGGACTGACTGTTAATTTACATCATTCTTTCCTGTTCTGCCTGAGGATTACCCACCTTGTCCTTCGTGTTTTCAAACCAGCAGATGATGCATTTAAATGGCAGGTTGAACTGAAGTGTGGAAGATGCTCAAGCTAATCAAACATTGTGAAGGTCCTCTGCAGGTGTTTTATAGCTGTAGCATGGAAATGCTAAAGATTTAATTGACTGAGTATGTAACAAGAACAGGAAATGACACAGTGGCAATTTATTTTCTCTGAGAATACAGTGGGAACGCAGGCTGCATCAACCTCAATTACATTTTCAGTTAAACATTTTTAGCAAGGATGGGAAGTTCAGCTAATTGAATCTGTTCTAATTTCCATCCCCCTGTTTGTCATTTTTTTGCTCTTCATTTTGGGAGATATCTCAAGAAGCGGCTCTCGTTCTTCTCTGCTTGTGGCAGTATGTGACGACAGATGGTTGGCAACACGCTGATGTGCAGGGTAGCTACACACAACCCATAGGAGCTCCCACCTGTCTTCATTACAAGGAAACTGAACTGGATCCACTCCAGTGACTTGTGACTGCCTTCTCTTTCCCCTTTCCTCCCAGTCTCCATCCACTTTAATGTGAGAATAAGTTTGTTGTGTGTGAATAATGCCCCAAAGGTTTGTGCTGTTGACGTGAACTGTATAAAGCCCAAAAGAAATGTGGTGGTCTGCCTTGAAGAGATGCCGGTCTAAATAATCATGGGGTTTTAGCATCCCTGCAGTTAATACTGTACTTTATTGTGATTATGTATTTTTTTTTCCTGTTTATGTCTGGCTGCTGGAGTACCAGTTAATGCACAGGTACCTTGTTTTGGCACCTGTTGATCTAATTTCAAGCGTGAATTCTCTCCCTGAGGGTGATAGCGACAAACTCTAAAAGAGAGTATGTCAAAGTCATAATCTAAAAGTTAGCATTTGAAGGTGCTTTGTGGGTTAGAGATGTGTTTCACCCCTCTAAATGAGAAAGTCCTATCACAGTTTACCTGTGTACATGGGTACAAGTTGGAACACAAGAGGTTCCACTTAAATGTGAGGAAAAACTTCTTCGCAGTGAGGGTGAGGGAACACTGGAAGGGGCTGCCCAGAGAGGTTGTGGAGTCTCCTTCTCTGGAGACATTCAAAACCCACCTGGACACTTTCCTGTGTGACCTGATGTAGGTGTTCCTGCTCTGGCAGAGGGATTGGACTAGATGATCTTTCAAGGTCCCTTCCAATCCCTTAGATTCTGTGATTCTGTGATATGTCCCCAGGTCCGGGCAAACCTGGCAGCAGATACCTGGGCAGTAGGTATTTGTACTGGTTAGATTCCAGCCTGAACCCTGGAGTAGTTGTTTTGGCAGCTTCTGTAGATCTGGGTGATATGACACTCTACAAAGAAATACTTCCTAGATGTTCTGTAGTTCAAGCTGTTCTGGTTGCTAAGCTTTCAACCAAAGGTTTTAAAAGTCTTTCTAGTTAAATTGATTCCAGAAACATTCCAGAAAGGAGCTTCTGAGAAGATTGGGCTTTGTGCCTGCCTGTTTCTCAGAATATCCTCAATGAAGCAAATGGTTAGCTTTTTGTTAGAAACCTATTTTAAGATACACATGTAGTCTGCTTTAAGTTCTTTAGAAATCTCCTTAAATTCATGTTTCTTTTAAAAAAGCTTCTGGTATTGCTATACCAAATGGCCTTTTACAAATTCCAAGAAGGTGCAAATATGAAAAGACCTGCAGGTTCTTGAGAGGTCTTTGCCAAGTACAGAAGCTTGCTAGATTGCTTAACTGAGCCGTGCTTGTGACTTTCAAGCCTTTAATTTGTCATTAAAGGAAGGGATTGAATTGCCAAGAGCAAATAGCAGATTTGTGTCCCTTGAAGTAGCTAGTAATTTGTGGTTTTGGGGGAAAGAAGGAGAGGAAGGAACAGCTACTGAAAGCATCCAAAATAGAGTTGACTTTTTGGAGTGGATGTTCAGTCCTATCTCCAAGCAGGACCCACTGAAAGAGTTACAAGCGAAGTTCCCCAAAGCTGAGATGGCCACTATTGCTAGTCTCCATTTAAGTTTTTAAAAAAGCAAGTTCAGGTTGTGGACTGTGAATTTTGGAGGGACACTGGTAGGTTTTGGACAGACTATGGCAAAGCATGACTTTAGGTAGCTTTGACAACGTGTTTGAAACTCTAGTAATAACTATTGCTGTAACCTAGGGCTTCTCCGTGGCTGGTTGTTAAAAGAGGATTTATGAGAGGAGCAGAATATGCCCCCTGGTCTACTGCATGTGTTTCATTCATGCTTGAACTTGAACCTTGTAGAAGAGTTAGTTGATACTTTTATCTTTTTATACTTTTGGCCCAAATAAACTATTTGTCACTGGGTCAACTGAAACTACACAAATTCAGGTCAAAGGCAGCTCACAGGGGCAAAAGAGGAAAAACTTTTCATTTTGGCTCTGCTTTGGAAAGAGAGGGATTTGGGGTGTTTGTTTGAATGCCTTGAGACTTGACATGGAAGAATACTTCAAGTCAGGGCTTTTTGATTTCTATTTGTGTAAGAAAAGACTCAACTAGTTGTTTTCTGTTCCTTCCTACCTTGCACTCACCTGTGTGGGGCAGAAATTAATGCAATGCCAAAAGGGCTCCTTGGGGTGTAGTGCAGACAGTTGCAGAACTAAGACTCTTAAGGGTTGTCACAGAATGGTTTACCAACCTTATAGCCTTTTATGAAGACATAACCAGGTGGATAGATGATGGTAAAGCAGTGGATGTGGTCTGTCTTGACTTCAGTAAAGCGTTCGACACCATCTCCCACAGCATCCTCGCAGCCAAAGTGAGGAAGTGTGGGCTGGACGATAGGGTAGTGAGGTGGATTGTGAACTGGCTGAAGGACAGAAGCCAGAGAGTTGTGGTCAATGGGATTGAGTCAAGTTGGAGGCCTGTATCTAGTGGAGTCCCTCAGGGACCGGTGCTGGGCCCAGTATTATTCAATATATTCATTAATGACTTGGATGAGGGAGTAGAGTGCACTGTCAGCCATTTTGCTGATGACACCAAACTGGGAGGAGTGGCTGACACGCCAGAAGGCCATGCTGCCATCCAGTGAGACCTGGACAGGCTGGAGAGTTGGGCAGGGAGAAATTTACTGAAATACAACAAGGGCAAGTGTAGAGTCTGGCATTTGGGCAAGAACAACCCCAGGTACCAGTATAGGTTGGGAACTGACCTGTTGTAGAGCAGTGGAGGGGAAAGGGACGTGGGGGTCCTGGTGGGCAGCAGGATGCCCATGAGCCAGCACTGGACCCTTGTGGCCAAGAAGGCCAATGGCCTCCTGGGGTGTATGAGAAGGGGGGTGGTCAGTAGGTCAAGAGAGGTCCTTCTCCCCCTCTACTCTGCCCTGGGGAGACCACGTCTGGAATATTGTGTCCAGTTCTGGGCCCCTCAGTTCCAGAAGGACAGGGAACTGCTGGAGAGAGTCCAGATGAAGGGAGTGGAGCATCTCCCATACGAGGAAAGGCTGAGGGAGGTGGGTCTCTTTAGCTTGGAGAAGAGGAGACTGAGGGGTGACCTCCTGAATGTTTATAAATATGTAAAGGGTGAGTGTCAGGAGGATGGAGCCAGGATCTTCTCAGTGATGGCCAGTGTTAGGACAAGGGGCAATGGGTGCAAGCTGGAACATAAGAGGTTCCACTTAAATATGACTGTTGCAGGCAACGTATGAGGAAAAACTTCCCAGTGAGGGTGAGGGAACACTGGAAGAGGCTGCCCAGAGAGGTTGTGGAGTCTCCTTCTCTGGAGACATTCAAAACCCACCTGGACACGTTCCTGTGTGACCTGATGTAGGTGTTCCTGCATCCGGACTAGATGATCTTCCGAGGTCCCTTCCAATCCCTGATATTCTGTGATTCTGTGATAAGCAAGTGTGTCTATACAAATGCAAAAATAGACTCTGTATGTGTAAATAAGTGGCTCTTATGATACATGACCTAATGAAGTGTTGCAAACCTTCAGGAAGGTTGCAGTTGGTCATGAGCTGAGTATCTCTGATCAGGAATGAGTTTCCTGCCGACCAGCAGGATTTGCTAAAAGGTCTTGTGGTTACCGGGTGTTGCCCAGATGCTGCAGCCCTTCTCCTGTAAGGAGCAAAGAGAGACATCACAGCCCCAGGCACTGTTTGATTTTGATCACCAAACAAATGAACAAAAAAAAAAATAATCCATTATCTGAGCACTGAGTGAAAAGCATCTAAAATACTATCCTAATTAGTGATTTGTTGTAATAGTAAAAAAAAAACCCCAAAAATGGTGTTGTTCTATAATTGAAATACAGCTTAGTCATAGTTCTAGCACGTGCTAATTCAGATATAAACCAAACTCATCCGCCTACATTTCCTTTTGTCTACACCTTTTCTGCTTGGAGGGAGCTAACGTGACAGGGGAGGGCAGAGGAGGGCAGACCAAAACTTGACCAATATAGAGGGGATTGTGAAACCACTTTTCTAGCAACCTGAATATTACACAGAAGGTAAGGGGCTCAAGTCTGATGTTTATCGTGCTGAGTTGGAGGACCATTAGCGGTTTGTGAATCCTTTCTTTATGCTTTGCACATTCCTGCGTGCACACAGAGGGCTGACAGTTGGGAAGTATCTTGTGGAATTTCAATTAAAAGGCCATTCTTAACAGTATGCAAAGAAATATGCCAGCTTTCTTTAGAGGGTAAAAGTGCTTTGCAGAGTTGTGAAATTCTGCTTGATAACAGTATGCAAGTGTTATCTTACTGAAAGTTATACATCCCTTGGAATGTTACACCTTTGAATACTGATTTTTAGTTCCATTGTTCGTTCTCACTCTTTTTTTTTTTTTTTTTATTTTCCTCAGGGAGAAGTGTCTCCTTCCTCTCCAACTGGCTCTGGAATCGAAAAGCGTGAAGCTGGCCCAACAGGCTTTAGCAGGGATGCAGGTATGGCTTTAGAGCAAGGCTGTGTTAGTAGGCAGTGGGTGTGAAGGAAATCTAGGCTTTTCTCTTGAAAAATACTACAGAAAAAAACTATCTGTCCTCAGGTGGACCTAAGAATAACGTTGAAGTGTCTGTAACAGCGTTCAGAAGTTGGGGTGCAAGTAAAGGCTGGTGATTCTGTACAAACTTGCAGTGCTTGAAAGATGGAGAGGTTAATAACGGATCTGGGAGCTGCATTCTCTGTGGGGGCACTTTCCAGGGATTTTTATATGCTGAAAACAGTAGGAGTAGCCTCCAATTGGGAAGTTTATGCAATTGTAAATGAAAACAGCACCAGCAACAAAAAGACTTGGGTTTGACAGTATAGTTTTGCTGAGGGCATTACTTGGAGTGGTTTGTGGTCTCTTGTGTCAATTACTGACGTCTGCTTTCTTCTGGACACTGGAGAAGTGGGATTGGGAAAGGTGATACTGGAATGGCAGCTGATTCAAAAGATACTCATGTCCGCTCATCGTGACATAGATGTCCCAGTTTTGTTGTACTTTGGTATGTTATATTATTGGATTAATTTGAAATTCATACATAGAAAACCTAGTTACTGTAGTACCAAACACTAATAAGTTTAGGTGTAGGAACAGGCTGCCCAGAGACGTGGTGGAGTCTCCGTCTCTGGAGACATATCAAACCCGCCTGGACACATTCCTGTGCAACCTGCTCTGGGTGGACCTGCTCTGGCAGGGGGGGTTGGGGGAGATGGTTTCTGGAAGTCCCTTCTAACCCCATAGCATCCTGTGATTCTGTAGTAGTTTTACAGCAGAATCAAAATTGGGCAGAGGCAGTTTTGTCTCAACCTATACGTTGCCTTTTCCTCTCTGCAGAAGCTGCTGTCTGATGAAAGGTTTGTATCCGTGGAAACGGACTCAGATGAGAAACAGTTGCTTAATCAGATGCTGAATGCCGTCAAAGTGACTCCTTCGCTTCACGAAGACCTGCAGGTTGAAGTGATGAAGGTTAGTGTTTCACACACGTCAGTGCTTGCAACGGAGGCTGCACGACTGAGTGCTGGGCTTAGCAAACAAATTAGCTGTTGCCTTGGAAATCCTCACCTTAGCACAATATTTGATTCCCTCCTTCCTGCAGGCAGGTATCAGTTGTTTTCGTTCCTACTTGTTTGTGTTTCCCTGGGTTAAACAGACCCAGTTGCATCAAGAGTCAGTGCACTGCTGGGCCCCAGTTTTAGCAAACTAAAACAGGACAATTGATTCACTCCCTGGGAGTTTACAGATAAATGATTTGTAGATCTGGAAGCTTGTGGTTTTGTTTACGCACCAAAATGTCTGACCTAACGCGTAAGGGAAATTACTGGCTTGTATACTCGGTGAAAACTTCCATTTCTAGAAATGCTTTAGCATTCTCCTGCATGTGTTCAGAAGCTCAGCTGCCAGCTGGTGCTGCTTTGGAGGGGAGCTGCTGCCAAATTTCCTTCTCCTGTCATTGGGTTGGTTGAACGACTTCCCAGTACTGCCATAAAAAAGTGACTTGCAATACCTGTATTATTTGTGTGAAGCAACACGGGGGTGGATAGTTCTCAGCTGTTTGACTGTAAACTTAGTAGTACAGGGTTTATTGTGCCGTAGCTGATCACTGGTCAAAACCCTTCTGGAGCAAACCTGGTGGTCCTTTTTGCATGGTTCACTATACCTAGTACTGATTTATATATGGCTGGGGGTTGGAACTCAATGATCTTTAAGGTCCCTTCCAACTCTAACCGTTGTATGATTCTATGATTTGGATCTACTTACTTGGCTGTCATTTACTTCTAAGTGCATAGATTAGGTATTTTACCACTTACTTACATGTGACATCCTTGTTCTGATGAATACATATTATCCACACCGAAACTGCTCTGCACTACCTGCTCTTTGACACTGAAGATGCCTAACTGGATATAATATGGTCACAGTGTCAGAACATGCATGTTGAGCCTAGCAGAAAAAATCATAGAATGGTTTGGGTTTGGGTTGGAAGGGACCTTAAAGATCATCATGGGAGGTGGCAGGGACACCTCCCACCAGACCAGGTTGCTCAAAGCCCCATCCAGCCTGGTCTGGAGCACCTCCAGGAAGGAGGCATCCACAGCTTCCCTGTGCAACCTGTTCCAGTGCTTCACCACCCTCACAGCAAAGAATTTAAAAAGGATAAATTAAAAAAAAAAGAAGTTTTAAAAAACCCCAGAGTGCTATTTGTGTAGATTGTTCCCCGTTTCATGGGAGCAGGCTTAACTGGTGACACCCAGATCCTACCTCAGTGTGCCTCTTTCCTGCCTCTCTTGGCTCTATGGTGTGAAAGAGGAAGAGTTAAGACTGTACTGAACCCTCACGTCTCCTGGAATGAAGGAATTTTTTCCAAGTCACTTTTTTACCTTCTGGAGTGTTGCAGATTCCGAATCTGCACATGGACTGTTTCTTTGAAAGCCACGGTGTGCATCCGTGATGCCTTGCCCCCTCGTTGAGAACAATGTGAGCGCTGCATTTTGCTACGCTTTATGAGTATCTTCTCAAGCTGTCTTGATGTGTGAGAAGCCAAAAAAACCCAACAACCCCCAAAACACGTGAAACCCAAGCGAAAACCTAAGATTTTATTTCTGTACGTTTTTTTAAAATGTAAAATAAAAAAGCCACCAACACGTTCAATCCCAGTTTAAGTGCAGAAGAGAAAGGGTAACATCATCTTCATTCCACTGAACTGAAATTGTGATGTACAAATCCTTTTCTGGCTAAAAGCCCAACAAAATCCGTGCATGGTAAAAATCAGGCTGCATCTTTACGTCCTGAAAACAAAGCAAAAGTTCTTACTTTGATTTAAATGTTTCAAGAGACTGGAGGAACCAAACCATACTGTAGTCAGTTAAAACTCAAGAGGCGTTAAATCTGAGCCTTTCCTAAAAGTCAAATCAGGTAGAGATTGTAAGCTGAGGGTTACAAATGACATTGCAAGGCTCGAGAATGTTGTGGGTCTGACTGGACGGCTGAAGCCTTCAGGGGTTTTTCAAGCAGCTGGTCTCAGCAATGTGTTTATATCCCTGCATCTGCTAAAAATGTGTCCTCCAGGCAGCACATGGTTGCACATTAGACTGTGTTATTCCATCCGGAGGAGATTAAATACATCATTTTCCACTGCCACTCCTGAGGGTGAGCAGGTTGGCGTGAAACTGGGTCAGCAGAGATAGTGGCCTGGTTCTTTGGGACTTGCTGCATCAGTCTCGCAAGTATTAAGAGTGCAACCTTCAAAGATTCCACAAAGCTTTTAGTCGTGCAAAATAGAAGTGAAAATAGAGGTGAATTCCTGTACCTTTTTGTGGGACAACCTAACACTGGGACACCCCTGATGCTGGTACGAAACACCGGGTAATTCTTACATCAACAGCAGTTTTGTGCCCAAAAGAAGGCCTTTTCAATGAGGAAGGGGAGAAAAACATGATTCCTCTGTGATGTGAATGGGCTCCTGCTGTAAGTGTGCATTTGATTTCCCAAAGAGTAAAGCAAGGTTTCTGGGATGCATAAATTTTGCATTCAGGCTTGCATGTTATTTAAATGCTGAGCCTAGTATTTCTTTAGAGTATCTCAATGACTGTGCTGTCTGTGTATTCTCTGCACCTCTCATACAGTTTATGGCAGAGATACAGTAGTATTTTCCACACTGGAGACTAAACTGAGGTTATTTAGGTGCTTTAAATCATATGAAAAGATACTGAGAAACCAAGTAATCCAGAAAGTGTGACCAGAGGGAGCAGTATATCTGACATAAAGCCACTTTAGCATTTACTTTTGCTGTTGCTGTGATACTTTGCTATCAGGCTGAAAAGGCCTCTGTTATATGTAATATCAGTTTGTCTTTTTATTGTGCTCAGCTGAACGTATGAAGGGAATGGAAAATCACACAATCACACAGTGCCTTGCTGTTGATCTTCTGGTAATGCATCAATAGCTTAATTGCAAACAGAACAATCTAACTATTTTTTCTCGTATATTTTCTTTACGATATTCATGTGAGTTGGGAAGGAAGACATGTATTGATTGGTAATCAAATCTGGTGTTTTATCCATGAGGCACCAAGGTGATGCAATTGAAGATGGAGAGAAAAAATAGGGAGAAGGGGATCCTCATTTCTTTCCAGATTTGATGCTTTTACATTCTGGCCTCAGATGTTTTTAAAGTGGCTGAACTTTTAAACTGCTTCATGCAGTTAGACCTTTGCTTGCAGGAACACATACAGTATTGACAAAAGCACTACCAGATATGGTCGGATCAGCAATGGGAAAGGAAACTAATCTATAGCTGAGCTTCTGGATTGAGGTCCTTCCAACTTTAATAATTCTGTAATTTTTATTTCCTTGCTTTGATTTTTTTTTTTTCCAGTAATTTTTCATATGTAACCCTGGCCCTAATATCCAGTTCCTCCAGGAAAGGCTCCTGGAAGAACTGGAGTTCAGCTTTGAACATGGCTGTGGCGTCAAAGTGGGTGAAACCAAATATGAAGAAAGTGGGTAGGATGGACAATTTCCAAAACAGATAGGAAATGTTTTTTTTTCCCTCCCCCGTCTCACTAATGTTACGGTGACTTTCATGTATAAGTTGACAACCTTCTTAATAATGCAGTACCTCTCTCTCTATCTAACTGTGATAACATTATTCTCAAATAACAATGAAAAAAAAAATGAGTTTAATGAATAACCAGTAGATGAATCCTCAGTAAAAAATTCCTCAGGAAATCAGTAGATGGGCTCTCACCCAGAAATGAGCTCTCCAGAGAAACTGGCTACACGGTGCTGTCATGGGCACTGACCCTAAACTAGTAGTGTTTAAAAACAAAGGTGTGATTGATTGTTTTCCCTTTCTCCTGTCTCCTTTTGTTTTCTTTAGTCACAGGCAAAGCTGTGCCATGTAATCAATCCAGTGCACGTCAGTTCAGTCTGTGCCCCGATTGCCCAAGAAATGTTCAACTAACCAGGCAGAAATTTTCAAGCAAGAGTGAGAGTAATTACCTCTAGAAAACTCAGTTTTCTGAGGTGATGTCTCTTGAAATATTTGATCGTTCTTTCACTATTCTAATTACTGCTGGACTTGTTATGAATCTATATTACATTTCTGTCAGTGGAGCTTCCACCTCTGGTTCTTAGTACCTCTGAGAAGACTTCACACAGTATGTGTGGCTACTCTAATTGTTTTCTTTCTAGAAATAGGCTTGAGGATTTTCTGGAACCAAAAAATATTTTTCCAAAGAGGAAAAATACTTCTTGAGAGAGAGAAGATTCTTCTCATTCCCTTTATTTACCAATTGTCCGTGGGGAGCAGCCATTTCATTTAGGAAAGATTAGTTTATGCCCAGTGACTCCGACTTGCATTTGTTAGTGCATTAGGTGTGCTGCTTGCTGATGGGCAAAATGTTTGGGGTTTTCTTCTGCAGGCTTTCAGTGAGGAGTCAGCCAGAAGTCTCTGTAATCTGTGAATAAGATTTAATGAACCCTTGCTAAATCTGCTGTGTCAAGGCAATCTTTTCTCTTTGTCTCTTCAGTGCTCCATTAATACAGCATTTGGGAACTCTCCTGTACTAATACTAGACAGCTCTTTTTGTGATTTCAGTTTTCATTTAATGTATAGTTAGAAGTGAAATTTAAATTAGAGTTCTGTGATAAATCTTAGCTTGTGTAAGGACAGGCAGAGCAAATAGCTCTGCCTCTGAAACACTACCTTAGGTTGGGTATTTGTGGGTGTTCTTTCCCAGATTCCTACTTTATGCTTTAGAGGTGGAAGGTGATTCTTTGAGTTCTAAGAGCCATCTCCTAGTCTTTTTTTTTAACATACTAATTTAGTTGATAGGACCACAGCTATGGTGTTAAATTAGTCAGCACTTGAGAAGGTCACTAATGAAGATCTGCAAGGAGTAGTAGAAAGTTTGGGGACAATTCTTTGTTCTTAGTTTTTTTAACAGTCACAGTTGGCCTGGTTTAGGTTCTGCATAACCACATGGTTACAGGTTTGGGGAGATAGTCCTGATCTAATGCAAATATTGGATTAAGCTCGATTGTGCTTGAGCAATTGAGCAAAACTTACTGTTCACTTTTTCAGAAAACTTGGCAGGAACTTTGTTGCTGCTGAACAGGAAGCCTAACTTTTTGCTTTTTTTCAAGAAGTGGAGGGTTTGGTGAGGGGCTAGTTGATTTTTATTTTTTTTTGTTCAGCCCTCTATGGCAGAGAAAAAAATGATATATTTGAAAAGTGGTTCTAAACTGTTCAATCAAGAAAGTGGATAGAACAGAAATGTAAAATCCCAGCCTCTGTGGATGATTATACCCTGCACCTTTTTCTTGGATACTGGTAAATGAGCTGATTAGTGTAATAAACTCTCACAAATAAACATATCTTTTCATTGTTTTTTCATTATTATGAAATCTGTCTTTCTACATACAACTTGGTTCTGCTTAATAGGGTACCATTTGCAAATGTTCTGCTTTGTCTCGAGCTGTAAAATTAAATGGAGGAGAAAGGTGCTCTGAAACAACTAAGAATTAAAGATACATGCAAATGATGCTATTCCCTATGCTGCCTCTTTAAGGCAAGGCATTGATAATATTTTTATATAGGAGTTAAAAGAGTGATTTCATTGCCCATTAAAAATAAGACTTCATCAGTGCAACAGTAAAATTGTAACTGGTAAACAGAGATGAAGAAGAGAGACTGTCACTATCAGGATGAGAATCAGCATTTATCGTGCTGTTAATTGACATACTTTAGTTAATATATAATCTTGGAATAGCAGATCATTGTTTCCCCTCAAGGTATTTTACGCGCTGCATTATTGCAAACATTTTTGAACATCACTTGCAATATAAATTGAAATTTAGTCTCTCGCTGAGGAGAGAAGGACTATGTTTCAAATAAAGTAAAAAATAAAAAACATTATTCGTTATTGTCATGCTTTGATCCAGAGCTGGTTTAAAATTTGTATTTGTAAGAAAAAAAAATTAAAATGCTGACAATGTGTAGAAAAAAGATTCACGTGAAGGTGTTCCTGTGTAATGGTGGTGCTTGATATGAGCTGTCATAAGCAATAACTGGTTTTCATCCAGCCCGTAGAGCTGAGATGTGTTAGCAGCCTGCACTGTCGAAGAAGGGAGTCTGTAAAAACTGGCATGATGTCATGCAAATAAAATTCTTTTCTAAGATCAGTGCTGCCCAGAAATGCCAACTGGAGTCCTCGGTGCTTCCTCCTCTTGGCCTTTTCATAAGCTGAATTGTGGTAATGTAGGCCAACTGAAAATCCAGACTCTCTTGGGTTTACTTTACTCATTGGGGTTTTTGGATTATTTTTTTTTCTGGTTACTTTTTAAAATCATTCTATGTGTGTGCTTAGTTATAAGTAACCAGGTTAATTCCAGTGGACTGAGTGACCTACCTTGCATGTTTCAAGAGAAGCTCCATCTTTCCCAAATTAATTAGAACTATGATAAATGCCTACTGCTCATAATTAAGATTGTGATTAAAGAACTCCCCTGGTTCTTAGGTGCTTGGCCCTCATAGCAGAAACTGCAGTCTTGAATTAAATACCTGAGCTTTCTCCTTAATGGGTACAAAAGAATGAGAATGGTAATGGCTTGGGTATGGCCAAATGAATACTGGACGGGAGCTGCCCAAACCATTAAGTGATGAATGCGTTATCTCAGAAATCCTGCCTCTTCCCAGGCTCTGAGACTTTTCTTCAGAACCTTTCTTGTGCTTGAATTCACAGCCTTGAACAACCTTGGTGGCTCAGAGAGTCACAGAATCGTCGTGAATCTCACATAGGGATTAGAGGTGGCTGCAAAATCCAGCTCTCTAAAGTTGCTACTTGCATCCCAACTTGGAGAAACACGAACGTTCAGAGGATTGTGCTGATGGGACTTTTGAGTGCTGGGAGAGAAAAGGAACAGCAGTAGCATGTGGATGTTGGACTTGACACTTAAATGCAGTGAAGTGCCGAAGCATCCTCGGGTGATGACAGATTACAGTTGCTTTTAAGTTTAGTACCTTTTCCCTCTTTCTGCATCAGGGGGATGCTCCTTGCTTTCTCACACACCTTCTTTATTCGACGTGAGTCCACCAGAAGCTCTTCAATGTGAGAATTGCCTTTTACTACAAAATTGATGCTAAGCACGTGGGGAATTTGGCTAGCAGCACTTAACAGTTTTCGAATCTAAAATTATTCCCTCTTTAGAGGGAGTATTTTTAAAATATGGGATAGACACTGTAATGTCAGTTTAGCCCAAATCTAGTACATTTGGTGTCAGTTTACCTTCATAGTATCATCAAAAGCACGTTTCTTGCTTTGGTTTGGGTTTGTTTGGTTTTTTTTTTGTTTCTACTTCTTGTGAAAACTACCCATGCATGCACTCTTACACTACAGTTAGTAACCTGGGAGTCCAGGGATTAGGAATTGTATTTCTTGTTCCATGACAGTCAGAGCTTCAACAGTAATTAAAATGAATGCTTTCATTATGGATAAGCCCTTTATGGAAATGGGATTCCACCCGGGCATTTGCAAGATAATGGAAGCCAATTAAAGCATCCAGGAGGTTGTGTGACTTTTAAAGTATCTCTACAGTCATGGAAGTTCCTTCTTTAAAAAAAATAATAAATGGTTGAACAAGAAAAAATATCTCTCTTTTCTTCTTTATTTTTTTCTAAATACAAGCTACTTGAGTTAGCATCAGGGGTAGTTAAGCAGCCCACGGGGTGCTTAACTGACTGGAGGCTCAGTGTTTTTAGTGGATCTGAATGGTTATGTTAGTGTTTGGTTTTAATCCCGTTTTTCATCCTGTAATCTCGAAAGACAAGCCTGCTGTCCTCCTGCTTGTTCCATGGAAATGGGAAGATGGGCCAGTCGAGTGTCTGGAGCATCGCCAGGACTGCAAACGAGCCCTGCCGCGGCACTGATGGAAATCATGGCTGAGAGCAATCTTGTGCGTTGGTCAGGGACCATCTTTCACATCTCATGAATGATTTGCGAGGGAAGACTGTAGTGAGTGGAATAAGCCAAGAATGTGCTGCCTGATAACTTCTTACGCTTCTGTGATTTGATCACATCTGATTGCATGCCCTTTCTCTAGCTAATAGATTGCTAGATCTCATAGTAGTCAAAATTTAGCAGGTTTTTTGCTGAAATTCTCTTATTGCTTCATAGCAGGGTTTTGATCATCCCTTCCTTTCTGCGCCTGATACCTGACTTTTCTATAAGTCATCTCTCACAGACAGGTTATTGGCACTTGCAACAGAAAAAAATAGGCATATAATTGCTAACTTTTCATGGTTCAGTTCTATAAAGGTAGGAAATTTAAACCAAAAAAAGGGGGAGAGAGATGGGGAAGAGATTTCAAAGAGCAAGGGTTTATAGCAATACCTAAACCAGTGTGTTCTTCCACGTATTGTGGTATCTGGCTTCCAGTTTTTGATCTGTGGAAAGCGTTAGGTATTAACAAACAGTACAAAGCCAGAAGGGTACAAGAAAGCAGAAAGCCACGTGAAGCAAACAAGGTTTTACGAGTAGGGGAAATCAGGCCAGGCAAACCACTGAGTAAGATTAGTCTTAGCACAATAAGAAGAGATTTGCCAGTGGGTTTATGAACTGTGTGCTGCACCTGTGGTTTACACAGCAGTGTATGGAGGGTACAAATCACAGATTTGCCTTAAACACAGAATATTATTATGATTAATTTTTTTTTTAGCCAGCTGCTGACCTCTCACAGCTATTAGAAATGTCAATAAAATTTCGGGGTAGTTAACAGGTAAGAAGGTGAGGCCCAACAGCTGGCGGGGAGACTGGCCGGTAGCTTAGAATTCACTTAGTGCCAAACAAAGTTACTCGGGTTTGAAGTTTTAAACTTTGCAGATGGAAATAACAGCTCTTATAATTTATGTACTTATTGACCCAGTGAGGTTATTGAGAGGGTTTTGTAGTTGACTGCTTACTTTTCAGCTGTTCTGTAGGATTTGTAGAAGACATAACCAGGTGGATAGATGATGGTAAAGCAGTGGATGTGGTCTGTCTTGACTTCAGTAAAGCATTCGACACCATCTCCCACAGCATCCTCGCAGCCAAACTGAGGAAGTGTGGGCAGGACGATAGGGTAGTGAGGTGGATTGTGAACTGGCTGAAGGACAGAAGCCAGAGAGTTGTGGTCAATGGGATTGAGTCTAGTTGGAGGCCTGTATCTAGTGGAGTCCCTCAGGGACCGGTGCTGGGCCCAGTATTATTCAATATATTCATTAATGACTTGGATGAGGGAGTAGAGTGCACTATCAGCAAGTTTGCTGATGACACCAAACTGGGAGGAGTGGCTGACACGCCAGAAGGCCGTGCTGCCATCCAGTGAGACATGGACAGG
>VXBJ01004678.1:101245-158320 GCA_013400055.1 Nycticryphes semicollaris | reverse complement strand
ACATTCAAAACCCACCTGGAGGCGTTCCTGTGTGACCTGATGTAGGTGTTCCTGCTCCGGCAGGGGGATTGGACTGGATGATCTCTCAAGGTCCCTTCCAATCCCCGAGATTCTGTCATTCTGTGATTTGCTCTGTGGACAGGGAAAAAAGGTATAACTATTCCTGGCCACTGGCCAGCAGATCTAGCAGAGAAATTAGCAGAGTCCAAGAACTACAAAGTGCAGCACTCCTAATTGTTCATAATTAGAAACAGATTCCTTCTCCAGCAAATTCAGGTGTGCTATGGCTTGTATCCGTCCTCCCCACGCTGAGGTAAGCTGTGCAAGGCTTTTAAGATAAGAAAATCCATTTTGGCCATTTCACAGAAAAGGGAAACTATGAAGAAGAAACTTGTTTCAAAAGCCTTGCTTTGCTGTAAAAGTAAATGCTAAATACCTGAAAAGGAGATTATAGTCCAGGACTGTTGTACATGAAGAGTAGTATGTACTTTTCTCATTACCTCTAGGATTTGTCCTCATTACTTACCTTCTCTTAATGAAGGACTGATTGAGAGTCAAGGCAAGATAGCATATATGAACAAATGTAAAATTGCCGTTACATAATGATTTTATTGCAACACTTTTTATAGTAAAAATCATCTTCTGTAAGATCTGTATTCTGTAAGAATAGGATCATGCTCCTGACTGGTATTTTATTTACAAAACAACGAAGCAATCAAAAAAAGAAACCCTATGCTTGGACTAAGTTGTAACATCCTGTAGTGAAATATTCAGGTTTCTGTAGTGAAATACTGTAGTTTTCTGCTGAGGAAAATATTTGTAAAAATGCAGTGCATTTCAGTGCATAGAAACTTTTCAGTCTGACTCTCGAAATGCAAAGAAGGTTATTTCATGTCCTTCTCGAGAAAAATGGCACGCTCATCCATGGACAAACACTTCTCTCTGTCCCTGTAAGATCAAGTAGTTAATGCCCAAAGCTGCTCTTGCACAGAGAATTCAAATTCCCCTCCAGTTATTAAATGTCTGCTTTCCACTAATAGGTTTTTTCCCTCCCTGGTGCAAAATAACTGCAGAGAGGAGTGTTCTCCCAAGCAGAGATTCAATAGGTATAAAGGGTGTTCAGAGGCTCCAGCGATACTTCTCTTAACCTCCAGATCAGCACTTTTATTGTTCTTTATGAAGTCTCTGAGATGCTTCTAAGGCTCATTATTACCTAGAGAGAAGATGCACCCGAGAGGTGATCTAGTTTCCAGCTTCCTGCTTTAAAAAAAATACGATTTTTTTTTGCTCTTCCACCATAATGTGGAAACTGTGCAACACGATTAAAGCTCAGAAAAATGATGCTTTACGGGAACCAAAGGGCAATAATCTTTCCAGACCCACATCCCTTTGCCTCCTGGTTTTTTATGTTTAACTTGCAAGCTCTGCTCAGACACACGGTGGCAAAGTTGTTTGGGTTTTTTTTGCATTGCAGGCTAAGGAGATTACCCTGGGGTGATGTACAGTAGTAGCTGTCACAGAAATTACTCATAAAATGAAAACCTAGTACCACTGAAAAGCACATAATAAATAAGAGAAATCATTAACAGCCAGGAATGCTAATTTATCTGATGCTCTGAATTTCCTTGTAAAGCAGAGAGCAGTAGTTCTTAGGGGCTGAGAAGACATAGGGACCAATGCGTTAGTGTTAGTGTTAATGTGATTGCTATTTGCTGGGACACTTGTCCCAAGAAACTCATGCTATTTCAGACCAAGCAAAGCATAAATTCTGGAACTGGGGGGGGAATTCTGTGCTTTGAAGGAAAGAGGACAGTAGCTCAGGTTCTCTCAGTCTTCGGTGGGGCAGGAGGGCTTAGAAAGGGAGGTGGGGAGAGAGGGAGGGAGAGAGAGAGGGAAGAAGGGAGGAGGGAGGGAAGGAGGACATCTCCAGGCACTAAAGGCATCACAACACCTCTCACCATGTGCCCATCTCACCCATGACACTACCCCTGGCAGATCACATCCCATTCCCCCACCCTTTCCCATCAAAGTAAGGTGTGGGACAGGCCTTTTAGTTCTTATTCCTCCTGCTGAGTTCAAGACCAGACAAGCCTTCCCTCGTAAATTAGGGCTTATGAATTCTTGTTTAGCTGCTTGTTATCAAATGACTATAATACACTTACTGGAAGTATCCTAAGGTGGGAAATCCTTGTGTCAAGCAGTAATTAGCAGTTTGTTTCATATAATACATATATATCTGTGTCACCTGAATTATAGGTTGTATGCATTGGTTTTTTTCCTTCCTCCTTTGTTATACCAACAGAAATGAATGGAAGGCCTGGTTATAAATCATGGAAAGCTTGTGGTTAAAACATTAATGGATTCTGTCTATCGAGTCCAAGACTAGAGTTTATCACTGGATTGTCCTTCCTTCTGTGGCCAGATATAGGAAGCAGAGATAAATAATCTGCTGGGCTGTACCTCTGGGGCCAGCAGTTGCAGCTTCTCCAGAGGAAGCAACTTGGCTGTACCATCTCCTTTATCCCAGTAGCACGTGGTGCTAAGAACCTAAGAATGGAAGGATCTGTGGCTAAAAGCACATGGGTGGGGAAAGGCGGCAATAACGTCTGACATTCAGTTATTGGTTTTTTCCTTCCTCCTTCTCTTTTGACTCAAGGTTTTGCTCTGTATAACTTACACCTCCACGTTCGAGCTGAATGGGAGTTCGGTGTTGAAGATTGCTGAGGTAAGTGCCTGTGTCCTACCGTTGCTTGTGCCACACAACGTGCCCCTGCTACCTAGAGTGTGTCTTCCACACGCACCCTGAAACTGGACTGGTCCAAATCACCTCTGCCATCTCAAGGACTGGTATTGCCTTGTGTCTGCTGAGAAGAAACGCTTGCAAGTGGGCAGGGGTGATGGGCTTGCATGGGAAGGCACTTTTGGGAACTGCCATGTACACGTGGGCAACAGCTCTTTAAAGAACGGAGAGAGCTATCAGTTCGGTTCACAACTTCACTAGACCACTAATGGATTACTGTGCACTTATCCAATCAAAATTATGTTTGCAGTTTAAACTATTTTGTGTCTTCCTAGTGTCTGGGGTGCTTTTTTCCCCCACTTCCTCTTAAACAGGTGTCTGGAGGATGCAGATATTCCTTGGCAGCAGAGCGGGTTAAAGAAGTCCTGCCTTGATGGCTTGCCCTCATGATACACAGTTACAGATGCAAACAAGTTTGTAATGTAAACAGTATCATCAGCATCATAGAATCATAGAATGGTTTGGGTTGGAAGGGACCTTAAAGATCATCCAGTTCCAACCCCTGCCATGGGCGGGGACACCTCCCACCAGACCAGGTTGCTCAAAGCCCCATCCAGCCTGGCCTTGAACCCCCCCAGGGATGGGGCAGCCACAGCTTCTCTGGGCAACCTGTTCCAGTGTCTCACCACCCTCATAGTGAAAAAATTCTTCTTGTTATCTGAATCTACCCTCTTCCACTTTGAAGCCACAAAGTGGCCATGCTATTTGGCATTTCTTTCCAAGTCAGTCCCATAGTTTCCCTAGCCTGCCCTCTGTAGCAAAGCAGAACTGCTGCAGAATTGGAAAAGTGCTGTCTGTGTTACTGGTAGAACTCTCTGAGAAACAAGGATCCAGTCTGGCTGTTTTACACTGCCTGATTGTTCTCAATTCCTGTGTGCAGAACACTGGCACCCCAAATCTTTCTGAATATTACCGGCTTCAAATTAAGGAAGCATCCAACATGAAGAGTGCTATATTTTATGGTTTAAGTATTAAAGCAGTATTGAAAACAGACTAAATCTTGCTGTGTACACCTTCCCATGCTTGCCTTGACCCCTGCAAGAAAGTTTAGTTCATGCTGTTGCTTGTTTTTATGGGTGTATTTGTAACTCATCTCTGCCTTGTGCTTTGTTTGACTCTGTTGTGTTTCACTGGCTAACCCTTCTGTGTTTTGCTCTTAGTTGTGTTTTGCATGTCATAGAGCTGGAAGTCCCCGAATGCATGAAATGATCAAAATGTCCATTGCACACCTCCTCGGGGCCCTGAGCTCTCGCGTTTTTCTTGGCGGTTCTTCGTCAGTGGCTTTTCAAAAGGTACCTTGCCCAGCCGTTTTAGAACACAGGCCTTTTGTAAGGTGGGAGCTCGAGTGAAGAGTACTGTTGCTTGTTAGTTGGCATGGGGAGGGGAGAGAAGAAGGAGATATCAACCATGCTCTTTCCAGAAAGTCAGCCTACCGCCAAGAATGGGATCTCATCAATTCATTCAGGTACTCTAGAAAAAGACTTACAACTCAAGAGGATGATCTCAGCAGCACTGGAATGGTTTGGCCTCTGCAAAGGGCTGTACGTGGTTAACAGGCTTTAGGATTTTTTTTGTCCACTGGAGTTCAGGTGATAGCTGAATGATGGGCCGAGTTGGTCCAGGCTTTCTTTTAACTTACAAGACCTTCTTCATCACTGACTGATTGACCTCAAGCTAAATAAAATCTCTTCTTTTGGGGGAGCATAATGTGGGAGGAATCTTGGAATCTTGAAAAAGGGCATCAAGAGTGAGACATGCTGTCGATTTGGTCCCTTATGTTCTGTAACTTGTTCTAGTGAATTGTCAAAGGAGATACTCAGTCTCAGTTTGTCATTTGCATAGTGTTTCTAGCAGGAGATAAGGAGAGATATACATAGACTTGAAAAGCTCTGGAATGTTGTCTCACAGTGTAGTTGGGAAATAAGGAAAAATAAGACAAGAGCCATAATTAAGTAGCTTCCCTGTGTAATGCATTAGAGGACTCACTTAAGATAAAGTTTGTGTCCAAGGAATTCAGTTGTGTTTTCTTGTGCTTGTGGCTTTATTGAAATGCTGAGATGAGAGGTTCCCCAAAGTAAGGAGATCAAAAACCTTAGGAACATACCTATATTGTTTTTCACTCTACTCTTAACAAATGCAGAAGTGTACCAGTAATGTGTTCCTCTTAGCCTTTGCAGCCTTGAGCCTACAGCCTGCCTTAGCCAAAGGAATAGCTTAGTTTCATTTCAGTAGGAGTTAGAAACAGTCAAGAGTCTTGTCCATGTGCCCGTCTTAATACTGATGAGCCTACCTAATGAGATTACTTTACTTTTTCCCTTTTAAAAACTCATCCTTGCTAGGAACTATAAAAATGGCTTTCCATCATATAATATCCTTTTCATTCAGAAATGTATGCCAGATGCATTTATGTACACCCCTCCAGCATATCATTTGTAGTATATATTTATCATTTTTTTCACAGCTATTTGAACCTCCATTCAAGTTTATTCTCATGAGCTATCTATCTGAACCGTGGCAGAATAAAACCACAAAGACTGAAAGTATGTGAACAGTCCTTTAACTGACTCATTTTTTTTTTTATGGTTACTGTTAATGATAAAGCTCATTGGAAGCCAAAGGACCAACATTTCTTCTTCAGCTCACAGCCTGAGAAGATTGTATTGTACAATTCTGTCACCAATTCACTTGGCTCCATCTAGACTGTAACCCGCTGAGTAGTTACGGTGCTTACCACAGTTACATCAGTTCTTACAGAGACCAACACCAAAAATCTGATAAAGGACAGAAATTATGTATTATGCTTTGCCAACTCTTTGTATAACATCACCTGGGGGCAAAAGTCCAGCAGAACTCTGGCCACAGCACAGTGTCCAAAAGCCATGAGCAGCTGGGAATGGAGCTGGGAACTGGGCGATCCATCCGTGTTCTTTCATGGCTGCCTCGGTTCCTGTGGGGTCTCTGAGCTGAGGAGCCCTCGAGTTGATTGCCTGTTATTAAAAGGCAATCATTTGTGTTGTTTGTGGTGAAACACTCTTGCATTTTTTCGATTAGGCAAGGCCTTCAAAGGCTTTCAGGTGTGCTGCAGTATATGATAATTAATTGTAGAAAAAATGGCAAATACCTGTACAACAGAAGCAACAACCTTAAAGAACTGGAGGGCGTTTGCATTACAGATACAGACTTGCAGAGTGGTAGGTACAAAGAGGTTTCTAAAAATGGTCAGTCGAAGCAGCGTTGAGGGAATTATCTACAGGGCAAGACAAGTGCCAAAATCACTTGGGTTTGACAGAAGGGGAAGACTTTGCCCATTTTTCGCCTCACCATTCCTGAGCTGTGAGACTAACTGGTGAATCACTTGCTGCCTCTGGATGCTTCTTACTCAGTTTCTACGTTGCTGGAAACTTCTTATGGCCCAAATAAAGCAACGTAGGGTGGTAAGGAAGGCTGACTATCTATGTGAGAGACCTTGGTATCCTCCTGAACCATGTGAGTGGTAAGTCCCAGCTCATATCTATGTACTACATTCTTGTTTCCCCATCAGGTTTGCATTGAGACATATGTATCTAGCTGTCACCAGCGGAGCATTAACACCGCTGTGCGGGCAACCCTCAGCCAAATGTTGAGTGACTTGACTTTACAGTTACGACAAAAGCAAGAAAATATGGTGAGCCTTCTGGCATCGACAAATGGTTCCCTGTCCATGGCTGCCTACCTCTTTTGTTTCTCTGAATGCAGTGTGTTGTACTGGCTTGTTGTGCCTTACGGCTTTTATTTGACACTTCCACAATTAATCCTGTCCAAAAGCTTTTTTTGGGGCTCTGACTCTGTACCTGCCTCAGAGCAGTCTGTTGGGAACGCAGCTCTCATGTTGTCAGCTCTACTTGGCTGATGTATATGTTTTTTTCCCTCCTTCCATTAAACAAAAGAGGTTTTGTTCTGATGTCAGGCTGCCTTGGCCTTTTCCTTTTCCGTGCTGTTGTTGTTGTTGTTGTTGTTTGCTTGTTTGCCTACGGTTCATTGAAATCCTTTTGCCAAAAGTTTCATGCATGACAAATATTTACATAAACAAATTCTCAACTAAGGAAAAGGTAATTGAGGTGTTTTCTTCTACTTTTTTTTGTAGCAGGTAATTTAAACTCATTAATTCTTTGCTTGCTTGGTAGCAAAAAAAAATTAAAATTCTGTTTATTGCATTATTAAAATCCGTGAGAGCTGTTTGGATGAAATCCCAGCACATTGTCAACGAAACTCTGAATGTTCTGGGCACGTGTGACATTACATTGGCTTCTTACACTTGTTTGTACTGCTTTGTATATTATCATCATACCAAAAAAGTACTGCTTGTAAAAGTCAGTTTCTATTGATTAGGAAATTTTAAGGGCTGTAGCTGTACAGATTATTTTCCTTACATCTGTTTTGGGTTAAGATGACCACTTTGATTTTGGCTTATGAGTCTAATTTGGATTATTAGAATTAATTGGTTTACTTAAATTTACCTTCTGCCTGCGCTAAGTAGGTTCATTGTGTTCTCCAAAACATTTACAAATAAAATAAAAAAAAAAACAACAACCAAACCCAAACCACACCCAGTAGTTTGAAAACTTCATTTTGGGTTTGAAAGCTGAATGTTGTTAGTTCTTGCTCCTAGCTGAGGAATAGGTGAAAAGTATCCGAGAGCTGCATCTGGTTCCTGGCAGTTTGTTGTTGATGCTCGAGAGGAGAATTTGGCTTCACCCCTTTGTGCGCTGGTAGGAAGAATCCTGTGCCACCCCTGAACCAAATGATGCAGGAGGTTGGTTGCATTTCCTGGCTGCCATCAGTTGTGTTGGCGCTGCAACGTTACCGATGACAATGTGAGAAACTCTAATACTCAGTTGATTTTGGTTGCTAAGTGCTTTGTGAAATCTGGACTACCCTTTCCTCTCGGTTGCTTTCACTGCGACTTACGGGCCTCCTTATTGCTGAGGGATTTTTAGGTGTAGGAAATCCCTTAAGGACTTACTCATTCTAGTTCAGCTCAATGAGATGTGAGCTCCTTGAATCTAAATAACTGTTAAAACAGATGTTAAGGAATTTTTAATTTTTTTTTGCAAAAGCTTCACTTACCAATAAAAAAACCCCCAAAAATAACTAACAAACAAAAACCCAAAACAGAAAGAGGATATGGATTTGTTAAGAAGACTCTGCTGGTAAAGTATTGTTTCTTCAGTGCTTTTCTACCCCTTGCACCGATTACACCACTTTTGTCTTTCCTCAACAGACAATTGAAAACCATGATGTCTCGCAGAAATTCAAGAGTCAAGGTATTTGTAACAGTTTTTAGTGACTCCTCCTAATCCAGTTGATTTATTTTTCACTTCCCTTTCATCAGCACAGTACTGTTTGATGTCACGGCAATTGCATCTTCAAGATTTCTTGCCTTCTCCATAGCTTGATGCTCCCTGTGTTACATGTGGTAAGAATTGAGACTGCCCTCTTAGCTCCTGATATTTTCAGTTGTGTCCTCATTCGGACCATGGTAACAGCAAGCACTCAGCATAGTAAAAAATTATTGTTTCAGGGTGCTAACTTCCATAATTTCAGTGCTCTGGAGTGCTCTAATAAGTGCCTTTACTTCCTAAATTGAAACAGATTCCTGGAGTAGGAGGTGGAATCTGGAAATCACAGTCCCATTGTATTTCAGGGCATAGGTGCAGTTTATATAATGGCAGCTTTAGAAAGTGAAGGTCTGTTCATAGCTGCCAAATGATTGTTTTGCAAGAGAATTTTTTTCTACTCCCATTCTGGCTTAACTTCCAAAATCTTCCCTGATAGGTAAAAAATAGTCCCTGCTTCTGACCTTCTCACTGGATTTCTGCAGGAGAGTTTGTGTGAATGGAGGCTAAAATCTTTGAAGCGCACGTGCATCCTCTTTTAAGATCAGAACCCGATGAGACACGGGAGGCTGTGTAGCAAAGACAAACTGCAGGAAGAGATACAGAATTTTTAGCCACCATGTAGAATTACTGGAGCCAGTTCTTTTTTTCTTATTTCTTGTTTACTTATTTTATTACCTGAATTAGATTTCAGCTAACCTTCTGTAAATGCATGTAAGCAATCGATGCTCTCTCTCTCTGGATTTAACACTCCTGCTTTTTCATTGTGTGGAGATCACTTTCCAATCTAGGACTTTGCCTGCTGCGTCTTCTCTATGAATTTTGGCAGCCCTGCTCATTGTTTGGAAGCTCTGAAAGTCTACACAGTGCGTTGAGGTTGTAATCCAGCTGCACATAAGTAATGGCTCTGATCTTTGTCCTTTTTGGAGGTACTTCAGCTGAGTCTCTTTGTGATGATGTTGTATCTGTCCTCACCGTGCTCTGTGAGAAGCTCCAGGCTGTCATAAAGTGAGTTATTCCAGTTTCTAATTTGAATTTATTAGCTGGAGATTGAGAGTGTTGCTGATACATGTGATTGTATTGTTGTAGTTTGGGGATTATGGAGCAAAACTATGCTTAAATGAAATGTTTATTAGAGGAATTACTGTTGATGATGTGTTAATTTAATCATCAGTTGAGATGAGAAAGCTGATCGGCCTTCTCTGCGCACTGTTCAGTTTTAAAGAGTTTCCAGTAAATCTAATCTATAAGTAACTCCCATACAGCAGCTGAATACTTGTCCAAGGAGAATTTTTTTCTTTTTTGTCTTGAAAGCAACCATAGTAGAGAGAACAGCGGTTACAGGAGACATGGAAAAACTTAACAGAAACTTTTAACACGGAGAGTGAATTAATATGTCCTTCTTAAAAAGGCATCATTTACCCATTTGAAATACTTTGCATTACCAAAGCCGCTTTCCGTAAATTTAGGAGTATCATACACTCTTACCTTCTTGGAAATGCATGAGCCTGACTTTTAAAATGCAATTATTATGGGCAGTAGTAGGGTGTTACACTGCATTAAAATGCTCGAGTCTCTTCTTGTCCAGTACCGTAACAGTAAATACTTACTCTTGAGGGAAAAACTACTTCCCGTGGCATTTGAGCATGGCTCAACTAATGGTCTATTAAGAAATGAGCCAAAAAATGCCTGAAGTGTTAGAGAGATGACAAACCACCTAAAAGCAATGCAGACATTCTGCTGCAGTTATGTGAAAACAGAAATGTAGCCGCTGGAAATAGTTTGCAAGTTTTAAAGGAAAAATAAGTTCTTTACTTGACAACCTATTTTCTGTATCAGTAAAATCAGATGTAACCTGTGGCTATTGCCACTCGGGGCAACGGGAGAAATGCAAAGCAAGTGTGCATTGGTACTTCCTCTTATATACTGAATCATTTTGGGGAAGGCTATGGCTTGGAAACTACCAGAGCTGACGACAGCAGAGACATCTGTGTGTGCAGTTCCTCTATAGGCTTTCCTCCCACGAGTGTCTCTAATTACAGCAAGATCTGAAGGGGGAGAGATCCTTATTTAGCATTATTTAATCAGTGTCAGCATGTGGGAAAACATAACGTTGCTTCTGAGTCTTCTAAAGGAACATGTATTTATTTTATATTTTTTAGTTGTGTGCATAGTTACAGGACAATAAGAAGAGATCTTCAAATGTGTGTATCTAACAATAGCAAGTGGCAAAACCAGCTGAACAATTAACTCTTTGTATCAAATTTTGCTCACATGTGAGGCTGTCATCTGATAAGTATTGTCCACCAAATGATAATCACTTGGAATTACTAGTTATGAGATAAAACTAAACTACACAACAGGATTTCTCAAAACCACTGGAAGTCTTTTAAAAACTTACCTGCAACCCCAGCTCCCCGTAAAACTGTCTTGAATTAGAACAGATTGAGGCATGTTGTAGATGGAGTTCAGTAGGAAATTCAGAGGACTTCAAAACATTCATTGAGCCAAGAAAAGACTGAGGAGGGATCTGATCAACACCTATAAATACTTCAAGGGTGGGTGTCAAGAGGATGGGGCCAGGCTTTTTTCAGTGGTGCCCAGGGACAGGACAAGAGGGAACGGGCACGAACTTGAACATACGAAGTTCCATCTGAACATGAGGAGGAACTTCTTTATTTTGGGGGTGGCAGAGCCCTGGCAGAGGTGGTGGAGTCCCCTTCTCTGGAGATCTTCAAGACCCACCTGGACACGTTCCTGTGCAACCTGCTGTAGGTGGACTTGCTCTGGCAGGGGGGTTGGACTAGATGATCTCCAGAGATCCCTTCCAACCCCATAGCATTCTGTGATTTACTTGATGCTTACAATTTATATACTTAGAGTGTTAGGATCTCTAATTATGAGAAAAGCATAGTAAAGGATTTGGGTTGAATCTGAGGAAAATAAAAAAGCATTGGGATGGCTTCTTAAAGACCAAACTCCATGAATGAAAAACCTTTATTTCTTTCAAAGCAAATTTTGATGTCTCCTTCATAACACTTTGTTGGTAGCAACTTAATTTTCTAACCTCCAGGTCAGTGAAGTGAGGTTTTAGTGTGCTGTGCTGCCTGTTCTAATTTCTTAGTCTGAAGATTAATTCCTCCTTCTAAATTTCAAGCTTACTAGAATTTGGTTTCGAGGGAGGCGCAGCTATGAGTGATGAGGAAGAGTTCAGGGAGGTGAATGGTTTTTTTTCTCGGGACCACTGGTGACTTCGGTGACTCTGGAATTTGTGGCAGGAGTGATACATATTCAACAGCTACGCTGAGGTGGGCGGGAGTGTAATATTTAGGAATATTAGGAATAATTTGTTAGTGAGTGGCATTGGAGCAATCAAGCATGGAGGGATGCTCCGTGCAGGCCCGTGGGAACTGCAAGGTACTGATGATACACTTTAAAACACGTTGTAAGAAAAGCTGTTGGGAAAGAAGGCAATTGCCTCTGGAATGTGTACATCTCTTCAGGTAGGCATGGATTTGTTGTGAGGATAAGGCTATCACCTCTAAAATGCACAAGCAGACAGCAGTTTTAAACCCTCAGTAGCACAGAGTTTAAAACCTAGCTTTGAACCCTGAGATCTACTAATTTTTGTGAAACAGGTGCTGTTCTACTTGGATGAAAATTCATCTACATGAACAAAAGGGATTCAGGCAGTGACAGAAGTGCAGGCATTTCTCATGCCTTAATTTCAGTTAAAATAAATCCATTCTTTACAGCTCCCTTTACCTGTGATCCCACATCATAAAATACATACATACATGCATAAAATACATTCCTCCAGTTCTCATCTTGGCTCAAAAAAGAATGATTAAATCCTAGTCTCTTCAGGAATGAAAACTAAAATGTGAGAGCAGTTGGCCCGGGGAGCTCCTTTCCTAAGGCAGATCTTGGCTCTGCTTGTCTCCTGAGTGCCCCAGGTAGTTCTGAGAGTGGGTACAACACATTGGACATCACAAGTGCATCCATTTCAGGTGTCCACGGGATCTTTCATGTGCTTTCTCATGAAGCTCATGTTGCATTTATGGTTCTGACAGAATAACTGGCAAGGCCCTGAAAGGCAGCAGTGCCATCATGTGGCTTTCTGCCTGCAGACATTGACTTCTTACCAAGAAAACAGAAAAAAAAGAGATGCCCTTCAGATTGCCTGAAGAAACTCTCCATAGTGAGAAATCTTCTCCTTGTCTCCTTTTCCTCCACTAAAGGGTTTCTTACTCCTCAAGTTTTTAGACTGAATTTGAATAATTATTTCTGTTTTCTTCTTCCCCTTTTTTCACATAGATTTTTTTTAATCCCTCCCTCTGAAATTTGATTCATTAAATGTATTTTTTTTTCTGTTACAGAAAGTAGCAGATCACTGCATGTGTTCAGTACAAAATAAATGGGATGATGAAGGTGATCACACAGTTGTAAATCCATAGGAAGAAGGAAAATAAATCACTGCTGTAACTTGTGGTAGAACTTTCAAGTGAAATAACGTAGCTATGTTAGCAAAGGAAATAATCTTTGTTCTAATGTGACATGAATGGTTTCTTTTCTCTTTGCCAGTGACAATCGGCAACTTCAGCTTCTTTACTTGGAGTGCATCCTCTCCATGTTAAACAGCTCCTCTTCCAGCATGCACCAGCACAAAGGATTCACTGATCTCATATGGTGAGTACATCTGAAGACTAAGGCAAAAATTCAGTTTGCAAGTATAAAAGGACCTTCTCCCCTCAGCCATGCAAACAAACCTGTTATAAATCTCCAGGTGTGAGCAGAGCTCGCTCTTAACCTACTGTCAGTACATACTGCACCTCATATAAGGTCGGTTAGGGCCTCATGCTCAACTAGCACATTAAATCCCTGTAGTGAATTATTACTTTATTGAAGTCTAGTATTTAGCCAGAATAGAAAATCTCTTACGCTGTCCACAGTAGCTTGGACTTGTACATGGCATTAAACACACAAATATTCTGCTTACTGTGGGATGGTGCTGTAGAGATTCTTACTGGCCTGATGCAGTAACACAGGAAGATAAGCAAAATTAATGTCAGATGGTGTCTGGTGACCAGAAGGACCGGCCTTGTATTAGGACCGGCCTTGTATAAGGGCTAAGACTAATTAGTCTTCAGGTTACTTCCCCTTTCCCAAGAAATCCTCTTCTTAATATACTTCACCAGAAAAACTTGACACCTTTATTGTTCATATCTACCTCTAAATTGAGACAATCACCTCGAAGCACCTGCAATAATCCTTTTCCCTCGTTTTGTTTGAAATAGTGGTTTTATGTCGTATAGGGATAATCGAGTAATAATAATAAAGCATGAATGTAACTAATATACAATTCTCTGCAGTCCATGCTCACCCTGTGACCTTGGTGATTGATTGTGTTAAGAAAAGACATATGTGACTGTTAATAGCCAGTGTGTTTCTTGTGCCCTGAAATTTTTCAAATGGAGGTGTTTGGTTTGGGTGCAGTTCTAAGGGTGCAGCAGGCAGAGGCACCCATAATAACTTCCCTTCCTGTCCCAGGAAAATCAGTGGCTGTTGGACTGGGAGGTCTTCAGGTTGGTAACACGTGGGACAGGGACTCTAATGTAACAGCAGAATTCCCTCATTCATGGCAAACCTGTTTCAGAAGTTTCTGCCCTTGAATTTCACCCAACCCTTTGTTTATGTTTATGTGACTGACTGGTGCCATCCTATAAGTGAGGTTACTGAAATTATCTTGGTTAAAAGATGATACTTGCTGTTTTATTTTAAATTTACGTCATTTTGATGATCCAGTGTACACTGCAAATCTACAGTTTGCAGATCTAAAAATACAGTTTGTATTTTTAATTGTGTATCATGAGGGCAAGCCATCCAGGGTAGCACTTCTTGACCTGCCAAGGAATATGTATCCTCCAGATACGTGCTTAAGAGGAAGTGGGGAAGAAAAAGCCCCAAACACTAGGAAGACACGAAACAGTTTAAAGTGCAAACATCATTTTGAACGTACAATTACACAGTAATCCATTAGCTGTCTAATGAAGTTGTGAACCAAACTGATGGTTGTCTCTGTCCTTTAAGGAGCTGTTGCCTACGTGCACACAACTTTCTTTCTGGCTGGCACTTTGTAGTCAGTTCTCAGCAGCAGATAAAGAAGGGAGCTGGCAGAGAAGATTGAGCTCTGTGTTCTTGTGACAGCGTTCTCCATAGTGTGACGCGGCAGTACTTTGATGGGACTAAGACATGGGGGGAATATGTTGCTGTTGCAACTTGTGATCACGCCTGCTTCAAGGCAGGCACGTTTCTTAAGCAGTGAATTGATCTGTTTGGAAGTGTACCTCATTGGAGAAGGAAATGGAATAAGCAGGCTCATTTTCTGAGGCCTGATTAAAAGCTTTTTTTCTTTCTGTGACTTCAGGAAGCCGAGCTGTTTTTTTAGCAAGCGTGTTAAGAGAAGCGATGAAAGTTCTGGGCTGCATTAAAATCTTGAGAAAATAAGATGTATTTACCCCTGAGGATATATTACTTTTTATGCTGGCTCATTACTTGTCATCGGGTGCTTGTTCCAGGCGACAACCTGAACCTCTGAGGCATGTCAGTGAAGACAGGGTTTGGGACTGCATTCTCATGCAGCACTTGGCTTTCTTTAAATTAGGTTCTTGCAGTCTGAAAGTAAAATGTCAAGTGCATGAGTGCAAAGCTGAAATAGCAGCTAATGGAGCAAAGTGTCGAGTTGGGTTTGGCTCTGGTTCCACAGGAGAATGAGCTGCTGGTGTGGAATCACTTAACTTGACTGTTCGTGCAGAAAGTGAGTTGAAGGAACGTCGGTGGTTTTAGCGGCATGAGGCGTTAAAATGCATGCTTTGAGGTATTGTAGAAGGGTTTAATTAGGTCCTCAAAAGCCAGCAAAACAGAGGCTCACAGCTAAAGGTACTTCATTTAACTTAATTATGTACAATTCATAGAATGGTTAGAGTTGGATCATCCAGTACCAACCCCCCTGCCCTGGAGGGCAACACCTCCCACGGGTCATACTGACACAGGCCTGTAGTCCTTCTTCCAGCCCTTCTTGCAGATGAGCATCAGAGCATAAATTAGTGTGATAATCGGTCCAGGCACTTAATCACAGGTTGCTCCAAGCCCCATCCAGCCTGTCCTTGAACCCCTCCAGGGATGGGGCAGCCACAGCTTCTCTGGGCAACCTGTTCCATGTCTCACCACCCTCACAGGAAATAATTTCTTCCTGAGATCTAATCTAAATCTCCCCTCTTCTAATTTAAAGCCCTTACTCCTTGTCCTGTCACTCCACTCCCTGACAAAGAGTCCCTCTCCAGCTCTCCTGTAGCTCCCCTTCAGACACTGGAAGGCTGCTAGAAGGTCTCCCCGGAGCCTTCTCTTCTCCAGGCTGAACAACCCCAGCTCTCTCAGTCTGTCTTCATAGGAGAGGTGCTCCATCCCTCTGAGCATCTTTGTGGCCCTCCACTGGACCCGTTCCAACAGTTCCATGTCCTTTCTGTGTTGAGGACTCCAGAGCTGGACACAGTACTCCAGGTGGGGTCTCAC
The DNA here is from genome assembly GCA_013400055.1 of Nycticryphes semicollaris. Classification (NCBI taxonomy): domain Eukaryota; kingdom Metazoa; phylum Chordata; class Aves; order Charadriiformes; family Rostratulidae; genus Nycticryphes; species Nycticryphes semicollaris. Next base: position 142,573 of record VXBJ01004678.1, on the reverse strand, counting down.
GAGAGTAGAGGAGTAGAATCACCTCCTGTGACCTGCTGGCCACGCTGCTTTTGATGCAGCCCAGGATGGAGTTGGCTTTCAGTGATGGAACATTAGGCCTTCTGGTTAACATAGATTGGGTTTTGTTTGGTTGGGTTTTTTTGAAGGTCCCGAGTTGGGCTGAAGAAGAAATACTTGGCAGCAGAAACCTAGAATTTCCCCCTTGCGCAGTGGGTTGCAGCCATTGCAAGAGACGGGTGTGCTGTCCTGTCAAGGGCAGCACGGTGCAGCAACACGAACTTGCAAAATCAGTACCTTGTTTATAAAGCACCCAAAAGTATTTCCATATGTACCACCAAGCTGGTGCTTGGGAAGCGAAAAAGCCTGGCGTAATTTGTTATTCTATCTAACCACTGCCATTGACTGATCATTAAAACAAGAGTGTGTATCTCATTTAACCATGGGCTATTTTCAAGCTGTTCCTGTGAGATTATTTTTTTCCAGTTACCATCTGCTGCTTTTCTCTTTTGTTTTTTTCTCAGGAAGCAACTGTGCCCAGCTCTAGTAGTAATCCTGGGAAACCCAATCCACGACAAAACTATCACCTCTGCCCACAGCAGCATCTGCCTTGAGGCTGATTCACCTTCTTCGGGGATCTCTGATCATGGCCGGGGCTCAGGCTGTTCCTCCACAGCACCTGCCCTTAGTGGGCCTGTTGCACGGACCATATATTACATTGCAGCAGAACTGGTTCGACTGGTGGGGTCGGTGGAATCCATGAAGCCTGTGCTGCAGTCTCTCTATCACCGGATATTGCTTTACCCACCACCTCAGCACCGAGTAGAAGCCATCAAAATTATGAAAGAGGTAAGATGATCATATCTGCAAATCCAGGTATGTAAAACAAAATGTTTATTTAACGGTAGTTGTTACTAATAGGTCCATACCGGACCATTTCATACCTCAGCAGTTGGGATGCTGAAATTGCTCTTTCTGGGGGCAGCTGTTACATCAGAGCCTCTCTGACAAATATTTTTAGTTTTGCAAAGTCATAAGAGCTCTATTTGTCTCCATAACGCGAGCTGCTATGGCAACTCCATCAGTGTTCATGCTGTGGTGCTGCGTGGAGCAGATCTCACCACTGAGTCATGACTGCTCTTTTGGGTGTGATACAGTAAAGTGATCCAGTTCCCAACTTCTTTGGCGTCTTTCCCCCACTCTCTGCTCTTGCTAGAAGGAGATGTTCATCCTCACAGTGTAGTATTCCAGGCATTAAAGTGAATATGTGATTTGATTACCTGCCAGGTTTTTGAAATACGGTTTTCTTGAGCTTTGTGAGAACAGCCACAAGAAAGCTGCCAATGTCTTAAGCTGTCAAGACCAGTCCATGCTGGGCTTCTGCCCAGTGACTCCCAATAGCACTAGAACTGGAGCCCTGAGAGACTTCTTTGAGCAGCAGCTGAAATCGTGGGCTCTTCCGTTTCACGTGTGTGGCTTTCTTCTGGTGTTGTGGAGCACAAGGCAACAAGGCAATTTGTAGGAACAGTGGTCTCCCTTACAGGGATCTTTCTCCCCACTCATGCACACCTGGGGTGTTCTGTGTCTGAAGGTCTCTCCTAACACCACTCAGCCACCCACTGGGCTGTTGCCTGAACTGGCAGTCACCCTGACGCTTGTTGTCTTCTAATTTTAAACAATAGCAATTGAGGTTTTAGGAAAAACTCAAATCTCCTGTTGTTTCCTGCAGGACTTACCTGTTGCCTCTTTCTGTTTATTAATGTTGGCTTGTTTCTAAAGTCTTCCTGTATTTTCCTGGGGCGTGTTGGCAGGACACCATTCAGCAGATGGAGTCAGCAGGACTCACTTTGCCTGCCTTTGCAGGACTCTAAGTGAGTCTGACTGAAGAGAAAGGCCCTCTTTGGTGTATAATATAATGCAGGATACTTGCTCTATCTTTAAGCATAAAGATTGTCTTGTGTGCAGTGTCAGTTGAAATATATCAGTCAAAGATGTAAAGCGCTGGAGAACGTTCTGTTTGTGATTCTTGGTGAACATTCTGCTTCTCTGCCTTCTAAAAGAGGAAAGATAGCTTTAATAAGTACATCAGTGTGCAGTTTTCCTTTGCTGTGAGAAATTACAGTACTGCTACCCTGGGTTCTAGGGCTCTGATAGAACTGTGACTCATTTGTTGTATTGAAATAACACATAGATAATCCTCTAGTAGCTTGTGTTTCCTTTCCTTTCAGATACTTGGCAGTCCTCGGCGGCTTTGTGATTTGGCAGGGCCCTGCTCTTCCGAGTTGGAATCCAGGAAGAGGTCTATTTCTAAAAGGAAGTCCCATCTGGATCTTCTCAAACTGTATGCTTTTTTCCCTCCTTTAGCCTCTTAAACCAGTGCACACAGGACACTTAAACAGTTGTTTCTTCAGAAGCATAACCAAATATGAGCCAGAGTATCTCCCTGGTTAAATAAACTGTGAAAACGGAAGAGGGGTAAAAGCTCTTACTGATTTGTCATAGGTCTGGGCCTGTTTGTAAAGGCATGGATAACTACCTTGTGGAATTTGCCAAAATACCCAGATATATTGGTTTAAAGCTGGAAGTTCTTGGGTTTGGATCCCTAACCTTGCAATGAAATAACTGTGTGCTTATTTGGAGGTGTAATTCCAAGATGAAGTCAAAGGAGTTAATAGAAAATTTAAACATTGTCAGGTGGAGCAAAAAGGATTCTCAGTTCTTACAAAGATCAGGACACAGAAGGCTTTAAATTTAGGGTGTTAAAATTGTTTTTTTTCAGTGTAAGTGCTTGTCTGTAAGGGAAAACGTGCTGTGCACGCTGGTACAAATGCAGAGTAACTGGTTCCCTGGTTGGCATTCCCTTTACTGAATGGCCATGTCCACATGGGAGACTTAATGTAGTCTTGTGGAATAATTTCACTACTTTTTTCCCTGGTTGTGGAGGGATGGCGTTGGATGACAGTCACATGTGCTCATTGTATGTGCTGCATCACTTAAATAAACTCTGTTTTAATTGTAGTATCATGGATGGGATGACGGAAGCGTGCATCAAAGGCGGTATTGAAGCATGTTATGCTTCAGTGTCCTGCGTCTTTGCCCTGCTTGGAGCGTTAGATGAGCTGAGCCAAGGGAGAGGTCTTAGTGAAGAGCAGATCCAGCTGCTGCTCCGGCGCTTGGAAGAACTGAAGGATGGGACTGAGACGAGCAGGGACTCCATGGAGATCAACGATGCTGACTTCAGGTGGCAGAGGCGCATCCTGTCTGCAGAAAATCCTGCCTGGGAATCAGGAAATGAGAAGAGTCCTGATATTAGCATTAGTGTTACCACAGACACTGGCCAGACCACTTTGGAAGGGGAAATGGGACAGACGACTCCAGAGGAGAATCCAGAAAGTCAGAAAAACTCACTGCCATCTCCAGCTGGACACGAAAGCAAAGAGATTCATTATAGAGAACCAGAGTCAGAAACCATTGACCAGCCAGATGTTGTTCAGAGAAGCCACACCATAGTCTACCCAGATATAACCAACTTCTTATCAGTTGATTGCAAGACCCGGTCCTATGGATCCAGATACAGTGAAAGTAACTTCAGTGTAGATGACCAGGACCTTTCTAGGACCGAGTTTGATTCGTGCGATCAATATTCTATGGCAGCAGAGAAGGACTCGGGCAGGTCAGATGTCTCAGACATAGGCTCTGACAATTGCTCCCTGGCTGATGAGGAGCAGACACCACGGGATTGTCCAGGTCACAGATCCTTACGTACAGCTGCTCTCTCTTTGAAATTGCTGAAGAACCAAGAAGCAGACCAGCACAGCGCACGGCTGTTTATCCAGTCGCTTGAAGCTCTTCTACCTCGGCTTATAGCTCTTCCCAGCATAGAGGAGGTGGATGGAGCACTGCAGAGCTTCTCTTCAACATTCTGCTCAGGTTTGCAAGCGTGTATTTCCTGTCTAACCAGCCTGCACACTTTGACAGTACGGGTTCTCTTGTAGGATTTCATCTTCAAAGAACGTATCCAGAGTGAGTTCTACAACTACCTAAAAAGAGGTTGTAGAGAGGTGGGGGTCAGTCTCTTCTCCCAAGTAACAGACGATAGGACAAGAGGAAATGGCCTCAAGTTGTGCCAGGGGAGGTCCAGATTGGGTATTAGGAGAAATTTTTACAGGGAAAGGGTTATTAAGCCTGGAAATGGGCTGCCCAGGGAAGTGGTTGAGGCACCATCCCTGGAGGTATTTAAAAAGGTTGACATAGTGCTCAGTGACAGGGTTTAGTGATGGTTTATTATCAGAGTGAAGTTGATGGTTGGACTCGATGATCTTAAATGTCCCTTCTAACCCGGACATTTCTATGATTCTAAGGAGTTTTGTGCTTTACAAAGCACATTCCTCCACAGCAGCACACTTCATTTAGGGCAAAGCAAACCGAATATGCAGGCACAGATTCTTAACAAGCTCTGGCTTACGTCCTCAGTCAATAGAAAAATCACATTTTCTGTAGTAAGATACCTCTTCACAGGTTTGTGAAGACCTTTTGAGACCATTTGCACACGCTGTCATTAGGGAGAGGTTGGGGTTGCCCCTTGGCATGAAAGGGACGTGGGGAGGACCGTTACCTGTTTTCAAAGAGATTTAAATAGCTTAGTCCATCACTGCATTACTGTCAGAAATGCCAGCCATGCAAAGAAGGTGATAAAAATTCCACAGCAGTGAAACTATTGAAAGGATAAGAAAAGAGGAGTGACTTTCTTCTCCTTCAATGTGGTTTTTCTTGGTACTGCTATCTACCATGACAGGAAATGCAAAGCTCAAAGCCAAGACCAAGTGAAAAAGAGTAAAAGATTTTACCTTTTAAGAGATTAAATACCTGCAATTCTTCCAGGGTTAGAATCTTTAGGATCTTGACTTTGTCTATCAAAAAAAACCCGTGCCATGCACAAGCTAGTTTGTGCTGTTGACAGCGTATTTAAAATGGGTATAAATAGAGAGATTTTTAGAAGGGTTTCTTTTTCCTGACAGCGGTCAAAGTGGAAATGTTTGTTAAAATATATTGCTCTGTTTCTTTAACTTAATTCACCACAATTGTCTTTCCTATTGCTCCTCTCCTAATCATTGCTTCATTCATTTGTGCTCTCTCACACACATTACGCTCATACAGCATCAGAGGGGATGCCTCATGCCTCCCATCATCTATATACAGCATAATTTAGATACAAAGCTGGGTGAATAAACTGATATTCCTGATATTCTGTTTAAATGCTGCCCAAATAAGCCCTAACTCGAGAATATGGTAGATGGTGTTCTGGAGAAACATTGGCCATGCTATATCACAGAAAGAAGATATCTTAAAGGGGACACTAATATTAATTGCATTCTTAATTGAGGTGCTCAAAAGCATCCTTTCTGTCACAAGGAGTTTCTTTTTCCTGAAAAAGAGCAATCTTGAGATTATGCCAAAAGCCCAGGACTAGAACTCCAGCTCAAACTTTTGTGCCCCTGCTGCCTCGTGCATAAATATACCACTTCTTTTGTCTATCAAATCCCTTTAGAACACTTTAAAATGGTGAAAGAGGTAGACCTAGCGGACTTCTAGGCTTTAAGGCTATTATGGCTTTTTTTGTCATTCAGTATGACTAATACAATGAGAAAGATGGAAGTGTCACTTGATGTCTGCATTAAGTCCATAATTTCTGGGTTTTATGTCTCTTAAAAACATACCTAATCTTGGACTTAAGACTTCTGAGTTGACTTTTTACTTTCCTAAGAAAGCCATCCCCATGGCTAAATCTGCACAAGAAAATGTACACCGTGTTTTCAGTCTGATTTGGTGAAATCTTCTTAGAAGGTGCCACTCAGTAAGGAATCATGGAAAAATAATAGTAGCAAGTTATTGTATTAAAATAGCTTGGAAGGGGTATCCTGGTGTTTTCATAGGGCAGTGGCTGTTACAGAGTTGTAATTCTATGCTCTTGCAAGGCCTGTGCAGTTCATGTTTCAGCTGAACACCTGGAATGAGACTCTGAAACCACTGAAACAGTCCTTTAACTTTGTACCTCAGTCCTCCTGAGGTGAGGACTTGAGCTCCTCTGGAGGCAAGAGAGGCATGAATCTGAAGACCTGGAGAGAGAGAGAGAGGTACCAAAGTTCAAACACATGTCTTGGGGTAGGGATTTCCCCTGTAAAGCTTCCAAGACATCAGTCTGATCTGCCTCTACAGGCAGTGTTTGAGTCCTTACTTCAGGACTTCTTTGATAGCACCAAGACTTCAAGGCACACATTAGGTGATGAAGTTAGAGGAACTGGTCCTACTCTTTGTAAATACAACGTGTATTCGTGTATAACTCCTGCAGAGTATGTTAGGAAATTTGAATATTGTTAAAGATTCGAGTTGAGAAAAGAGATGGGAGCAGTTCTGAGACCAGCCAGTACAGAAGCGGTATTTTCGTGTTTCTGAGAGACCTCGTTTAACTGCTTTGTTTAACTTTTCAATTTTTCATACACTTTTGGGGAAAAATATTTTAGTAGTCTTTCCTAAAAGCTGGGTCCTTAGAGCTAGGTCTTACTGTGTTTTCATAGGATTGAGAAGCAATGAAAGGAGGTAGGAATTTGAGGCCTAGCGTGGGGAGTATAAGCGCGGAAGAAGTGAAGTCAGCGAAGCAGAGTTATAGTGAAACCAAGATTTGGAAGTCAGTTGGTTAAAAGCCTTCCTCATCTACAGTTTTTATCTTTTCCTTAGAAAGTTCCTCCTTTTGGCTAGAGAATACCAGTGCCAAAAAATTTCTTAGTGACACCGGAGTGTGATGTGTGTATTTAAAAATACTGCATTACCTAAAAATTCTCAGTGTTACCTTGACTTGCACAGAACATTAAGTTTGCTTTTTTTTTCAGGACCTGCTTTTAACCACCCAATTTAAATGAATGTTAAGACAGGGAGCCAACCTCACTGTTGATTGAAGCAGGCAGATTTTATAATTAAAGTTGCCGATCAGAAGTCTCTAATTCGGACACGAGACTGCAGTTCATGAGAATAGTTAAGGCACTAATGCTAAAAACCGTGTGCCATTGTGTGAGTAATCATAGCAAGCATTTTTAGCACCTTTCAGTTTTGATTCCATAGCAGGGTTTTTATATTGTTTAGCAAGTTTATGCATCAGCTAATCTTCTGCTTTTGAGATCTCAGCATCTCTCAAATGCATATTTTAGAAGAAATTAGGGAGTGTATTTTTCCCAAACACTTCTGGGTGCTCAGTTACATGCCCACTATGTAGTAGTCACTTTTATGTGCAGTTATACACCTTCCTTTTTAATGGTAGTCTTGTGTAGGCAGTTGCTCATTTAAAAAAATATTTTAATACAAAATAAAGAGAGCTGGTTGGTTTTTTTCTCTTTTTTTCTACATACCTCTCTGCCTTGAGTTTACTCTGTCAGACTCTAGTCTCCAAGATACACATTTAAGAGAGATAAGGCATCAAATCAATATATTCTAATTACATCAATCTCATGATCCTCCATCCAACAAAGTGTTAAGATGCATCGTTGCCTTCGGTTGATGAAGGAGTCACTGGGGCTACTCACAGGCCACTTTGAAGCACTTGATTGCGGTTTTGGCACCGAGTAAAGGTTCTCTGTTAACGTTGACCACGAGAAATCTACCCCAGGCACGTGGCAACCCGTGTTGGTACCCGTATGGTGTGTGGCCTGCCCCTTCACCCCTCTTCCACAAAGGTTGCTCCCTTGAAAACCTGCTCATTTTTTAAAACCCACCCTGGAACAGTTACTCTCTCTCTAAATCCGCCCTCAAACAGTTACCCACCTTATCCACGCCCCCAAAGTGACGACAGTGGAAAGTCCGAGAAGGCAGCAGCACAGAGCTTTCAAACCCTCACGAGGCAAGAAAAACATTTGCTTCTTTTCTGTGTGTGGATTTATTTTTTTTTTTAAGTTTTTTTTATTAATGTTAATGGTTTGTTGTATTTTGTCTAAGAAGAGGCATGAACTTTATGGTGGGAGGAATTATGTTCACAGTAAACCACTGCAGCAGTTGACAAATGACACAGCTTTGCTTCATCACGTAACTAACCTTGGAAGCTGTTTTTCCTTTGTTTCATTTCAAACCTTCCTCTAGGATAAAGCTCACTCCGTAATCTTCTCTAATTGAGATTATATGAATGGATTTCACAGCTGATGTGAAAGCCCTGAAATATTGCAGGTCGTGAGGGGCGTCATGATATTTCTGCTTTTTTCATGGCTTAAGCTACCAGATCATGGGGATTCAATTAGGTATTAATTATCCTTGATTTATGCTTTTCCACCAGAAGGCCAGCTAACTCAGAGGAAAACGTATGTGCCGTCCATCCTACCTGGGAAGAAGGGGTTGTGCCACTGAGCACGGTCGTAGGCTGTCGTTTCATACAAATAATGTTTTCAGGAGCACTGAGCGCTTCCAGGTGGCTCCTGGGTCTGAGGGAGCTGCCAAGTGCTCAGCTGTCTAGAAAGCAGGTCTTGTATGAACCAGGGCTTGGAGTTGTAAGGAGTTCCAGCCAGCTTGGCCCCAGATATTTATCCACATTACCTCTAGGCTGTGGAGAAAATGGTAATCACAGCCTCATCCTGCAAGGAGCCGAGCACTCCAGTCCCCATCCAACAGCACTTAGGCCAGGGCAGATTTACTGGGGGGTTAAAAGGGTCAACACTCTCATTAGCACCAATAGGTGCAATGTACCCTCCAGTTAAGTACAAAGGCTTTGCTTCTGCCTCTCCCACCTCACCTTTCCAGTCAGAATTGCAGGGAGTCCAGCGCAGGGCAACAAAGATGATGGAGGGATTGGAGCATCTCCCTGGTAAGGAAAGGCTGAGAGAGCTGGGACTCTTCAGCCTGGAGAAGAGAAGGCTGAGGGGAGACCTTAGTAATGCTCACAAGTATCTGAAGGGTGGGGTGAAGGAGGATGGAGCCAGACTCTTCTCAGTGGTTTCCAGTGACAGGACGAGGGGCAACGGGCACAAGCTGGAACACGAGAAGTTCCATTCAAAGATGAGGAGAAACTTCTTTGGGGTGAGGGTGTCAGAGCCCTGGCAGAGGCTGCCCAGGGAGGGTGTGGAGTCCCCTTCTCTGGAGACCTTCAAGCCCCTCCTGGATGCAGCCCTGAGTGATGTGCTCTGGGCAATCCTGCTTTAGCAGGGGAGTTGGGCTGGGTGAGCTCTAGAGGTCCCTGCCAACTCTGACAATTTGTGATTCCATGATATATCCTGCCCTTTGCTTTGTGCCTGGCAGTTATTCCAACAAGTGCTAGTGTTCCATGTGTGTTTCAAATTTAACATGTTGGTTTGCTGGACTGTGACTGGAGTGTTCACTTTGCCTTGCAGCAATGCTTTCTAGATGGAGTCCTCATTTTTCCCTGCTCTAGTGCATTTAGTAGAGTAATTTCTACTGACGATTCATTAACTATTTTAGCAATCTGTTGCTGCTGAAATGCTAGGGTTAGTTTCTGGTATGTTTTTTTTTTTTCCAGGCAAAATCTGTGTAAAATGTGAGAGCTCACATGGTGTTTTTGTTAGGTATGATGCACTCACCAGGATTTGAGGGAAACCTAAATTTCAGCTTCCAGACTCTGATGAATGCAGACAGCCTCTACATGGTCTCACATTACACTCTGCTGCTCAACCTAAAATTGGCCAACTCGGATTACTACAGAAAGAAGCCTGCCCAAGCCCCGGTGCTGCTGGTGAGTTGGGGAATACGGGGGAAAACTGTTAAAAAAAAATAAATTTGGAATTTATTTTGCTTCCTTTCACATTAAAACAGCCCACACATCAAGCCTTCAGGCTCCTTGCTAAGTGGAGAAATAATAATTGCAAATGAAGCCTTCTCCAAGCTGCTTATGCATCTTACATGGCTTCTCTGTAATTTGGGGAGGAATTAACGCTGTTTAGTGATCATCCCTGAAGCAGCAGTCATTTTGATGGATGCTCTGTTCAGAACTGATCTGCGTTAGCATCGTGTGATGCAGCAAGTGTTGCTCATGCACATTATCAAGGGACATCCCTTCATCTTGCAACTGCTTTCGAGTACGATGACAAAAGCCTTGCTTAATACTTGATTTGTATTTACGCAGATCAAGGCGTGAGAAGTTAAGAGTGAAAAATAATTAGGTTTTAGTAATACGAACTGATTATTTTCGTGGCACCTGGGATTCCTCAGCTTCTTGGGCTTTTCAAAAATTGTTTTGAAGGCTGCAGGAGTTATAAACCACAAATCTGGGTTTTTCAACTAAGTTGCCCAAGAGAAGTCATTTCAGAGTTTTCCTAAAAATAAAAAAAAAAAAAGTGTGATATATGGAACAAAAAAAAAATCTGTCAAAATGTACCATTATTGCCATCTCTTCCCATGTAAGATAATTTATATTCTAGAAGACCTCAAAAACAAGTGGGTTTTAACATCATCCTCAGTTCTGGTATGTTCTTCAGCGGCTGCGAGAGCAAATCTGTGATCCCGAACCTTCTCTAGGGGCAGCACCGTGCACAGCAGGCCTGGGCATGGCCTAAATATTATTGAAAATCATTCAGATCTCTAATTGGACCCCAGTTCATCTGTGGTGACTGTTCAATGCGGAAGGGCCTGATTGCTGGACAGGCAACATTAGGTGCCTCAACTTCTTTTTATTGGAATGGAGATCCTACCCCTACCTCGTGGGAGCAGTGAGAGATCAGCGTGTCCCATTGTCACCGTGCAAGAACTGTCATTATGGTTTGTGTCTTGCATGAACTGCAATAAGAGAAGGGAAAGTTTCTTGTTCATGTCCTCCTCCACCATAGTGACAGGCGCATTGTGATCCTCAGTTAATTCTTATTTTTGCATAACTTTGTTTCTACTCCTGCATTCCCTTGCCATCAGGAGCAGACCTAGGAGCTGAAGCACGTGCTGTAGGGCTTATATCTGGCTTTTCTCGTTCTCTGCAGAAGGAGTTCATGAAGCAGGTCCAGTCTAGTGGAGTGTTGATGGTATTTTCCCAGGCCTGGGTTGAAGAACTGTACCACCAGGTACTAGAAAGGAACATGCTGGGGGAAGCCGGATACTGGGGAAGCCCTGAAGAGCACAGCCTTCCACTTATCACCATGCTGACCGGTCAGTTCTGTCTTGTGGTGGCAAATCTTAACTTCCAAATGGTGTCTAAAACGAGCTATCACAGCCTGCTGCTTCATTGCATTTCATTCAGAACAGCGTGTCATCGCTCAACATGTGGCGTCTCACAAAATTACTGGCAGAGAAGGAACCAAAATTAACAGTGGCTTGTTTTGGATCAGGCAGAGAAAGCTTTTGAGGCGTGGGTTTAAAAACACCAGTCCCTGGAGAGACAGGGAGATGGAGGTTTGTTCACTGAACCAAAACATCTCTTAATTCTGTAAGCTTCGGTTCTGGAAGGCTTGGTACCTGCAAATGATAAGGCCGGTGTTTTCGTGGTGTCATGGCAAAGCTGTTTTGGTTTGGCTGTGTTGCAGTAAAAATATAGATGGTGACATCTGATCCTGGAAGCCCCTTCCACAGCTTGGGCTCCCGGCCGTTCAGATTTGTGCTGTGCCAGGGATGTGCCAACTGGCGCTGGAGAGACGCTGAAAAACCTGCAGCGCCTCTGACAACCGCTTGGAAACAACCCTTAGCTTCCTCTGAAGGAAAATTCAAATGGTATCAGCTGAAAGGTGGCAGGATGTCTACGATACTGCCTCACTATAAAATGCACTCTCTGCTTGAACATGTATAGTGTATATCTGCAAAGAGGGAAATAAAACAGTATACACAGGGAGAACACTGGGTTCTGCTGAGCCGTTAACTGGTAACCAAAGGGCAGCGCTTTTGAAAGGGTTTTTTTGCTGGTTGTATTGATCTCAGCGTTGCTTTTAGCTGTTGAGCTGAGAAGCTGATTAGAAACACTTTGGAGAAATAATAGCCATAAAGTGTGTGGAGAAGTGACGGAGACACATTGCTAAGAAAGGAAATCAGCCTGACGTGGCTAACATTAACCTCTCTCGCTGTCAGAAGCTGGTCTTCTGTTGTGTTGGAGAAAGGGTTGTATTTCTTCTGTTGAGATCAGGTCTACTAAAAATCCCATTTCAGACATCGGATCCCAGTGCATCTTGAGGACTCGGGCCAAGGCCTGGGAACATCTAGATACAGGATTTAGCAAGATTTGAAAGGTTACATTAAGAAATGTGGAAGGATGTGGGAAGGTCTGAACTGTAAGAAACACCATGAAGTCTTTGCTGAGAGCTCTTGACTGTAACGTTGGGGGGCGGGTGGGTGGACAGACGGACAGGACACGCTTCTGGTAGCAGGTTATTTTCCCTCTTCAAGAAAATATTGGCTATACTGAGCAAAGCATAGGATGCCACAGCTCATGTGTATGCCAAGGCTTCGGCAGCCTGCCAGAAAAGAGCAACCAAGAAGTATACCTGAGGAGTCAGGAGTTCTAGAACTGATTTGAACGCAGAGCCAGTAGGAGGTGCTTTCCTCCACACCATCTGTGCGCTGAATAGTAATCTGTTGGTTTTTAATGTTCTTGGCAGACATCGATGGCTTGGGAAGCAGTGCAATTGGTGGCCAATTGATGGCATCTGCTTCAGCTCAATCTCCGCTTTCCCAAAACCGGAAGACTGATGATTCCGTTGTCGCAGGTATTAAGACTGTATGGCAAACAGTCATACATCTGTACATCTACCCACAGTGGGTTGTTATATACCATAAGCATGTTCAGATAAGTTGTGTGTCTTAGAACAACAAGGTGAGGGTTGAGGGAAGTATGTCAGTACATCTAAGGACCTAGCATGCAGAGGACAAATGTGACTTGTGGGGTTTTTTTACCACTGAGGATAAAACTGCTGCTGTGTCATTTTCCAGTGGTAGTAGTAATGTGTTTCTCACTCCAGGAGTCGCTTTTGCACGATACCTTTTAATCGGCTGTTGGAAGAACTTGATCGACACTTTATCCACACCCTTGACTGGCCGCATGGCAGGGAGCTCCAAGGGGCTGGCCTTCATCTTGGGAGCAGAAGGAGCCAAGGAGCAGAACCAAAAGGAGAAGGACTCCATCTGCGTGAGCTTGGATGGACTGAGGAGGGCAGCCCGGCTGAGCTGTGCTCTAGGTACTGCAGACTCACAAAAGAGGATGGTAACTTTTCCTTGAAGGAATTTGGGAGAGAGAAAAGCAGCATCGTGTTCCAGTCCTGGATAGGAACCTGGGCTGTGGGATTCCCCAGAGAGCCCACCTACCCTGTGGCATAGACAGATCCAGCCAACTTTCCTTGTCACAGCCTGTTGATTGCATGGGATTGGGGAGGAGTTGCTGGTTAAACACTAATTGTATTGTTGCTTTCCAGGAGTTGCTGCTAATTGTGCATCTGCTCTTGCCCAAATGGCTGCTGCCTCCTGTGTCCAAGAGGAGAAAGAAGAAAAAGAAATCCAAGAGCCCAGCGATGCTATAGCTCAAGGTAACTATGTGATTAAATTACCTGCCTTACCTCATACTGCCTGCAAAGATGCAACTGGAGATTACTTTGCTGCAAATAGCAGAAGGACAGAGGGGAATGCCACTACTGTGCATCGCTCACTCGTAAGCCTATGGGTTGTATGTCTAGAGGCATGTAAAGTGCATGCCCCGCTACCCTCTTCATGTTTCATCCCACTAAGTGTATTTTGTCTGGAACTGAAATCAGTGGAACAACAGATAAGTCAACAGCATTTGTGAAATGTGCACTTTTAAAGCCTTGTGATACCAGTAAAACCAGAGAGCCTCAGAGAAACAATATTCCTTTTTTTTGCTTTTTGTTTTCCAAAGTGTTGGGTAGCAATATAGGCTGAGTTTGTGTCCTTCTTCCTGTCTTCCCTACACATCCTGGGTTGTCTTTTGTCACCGTCAGATATTTAAAACTGTTTCTGAATCATGCTAAATGAAGCTGAAATAAAAACATATATATATGTGTATAACATGTAAAAAGTTCTCTATCTCTATACTATCTTCTTCAACCCCAGTGGAAGTCAATAAAGTAATTTTTTGGTCTCCAAAATAGCTTTTGGAGAAGCGCATAAAATGTGTCTGGTGACATCTGAATTCTAATGGCGAGAAGCCCGTGACAAAACAAAACACAGTGTTGCACAGATCACCCTGCTTGGCGCTTAAATTTGGTGTCTGAGTAGAGAAACCAAAACTGGGACGGGCCTGAGCACAGACTGGCTTTCGAGCACTTCGCTAGATATGGCCAAGGCGGGTTGGCCAGGCCACGCTGAAGCAAAGAGGAGGCAGTAGCAGTGGCCAGAGGCCAACAGCTCTGTTCTGTGAAAACTTGCAAAGCTTCAACATTTGTTTCCACTCCAATGCAGCAGGAAAACGAAGCTTTTCAGAGATTCTCCGGAAAATGAATGAGATCCAAATGCTTGTAGTTTGGACCAGGATTAGTTTTGCTTTGATAAGAGTACCCATTAGCAAAAGCTCTTGGGTGAAACTTTTGTATGGAAATAGATATGAAATCTGCAAACTTTTTTTTTTTTTTTTTTCCCCCACAGAAAGGGAGATTTTAGTAAAAATAATAAATATCCAGCCAGCCCTGAAGAGAAACGTGTAATATCTCTAGCAATCTGCATCTGTTCTGTGGGCAGCAAGATGTGAATTTGGGGGTGGGGGGTGTCAATCTGCCACTGATTTTTATTTTTTTTTCATGCATAGAAGATATCAATCAAAAGGAGTTTTAATTTCAAAACTACCTTATGTTTATGAGGAAGAAATGGGTTTCTCTGCTTTGCTGTTGCTCTAAAATCCACATTCTTTTATAGCTTTCAGACTGTGTATACCTTTGCCGTCTCACCCTATGTACAAACCGGTGTTTGTTTAAAAACTGAAGAAGTTAATGTGCTGGGGTTTTGGGTTTTTTTTTTATTTAATGCTGCAGTGAAACAAAAAGTGGAGCAGAAACTGGAGCAGATGGGGAAAGTGCAGGGAGTCTGCCTGCACACAGCTCATGTTTTGTGTATGGATGCGGTCCTTAACGTGGGCCTGGAGATGGGAAGCCACAATCAAGACTGTTGGCCTCATGTGTTCAGGTACTCGCCAGCTTTCCCAAAAGAAACAGAATTTATAAGCCGTTTCCTGAAAGTAATGGGACTGAGAAAAAGGATTTCACATGCTCTGGGGGGGTTCTGTGTAAATAGTGTCAGAGTGAATTAACTGTCGGTATCTGTGAGAATCATCAAATGGTTAGAGTAGGAAAGGGACCTTAAAGATCATCCAGTTCCAACCCCCCTGCCCTGGGCAGGGACACCTCCCACCAGACCAGGTTGCTCAAAGCCCCATCCAGCCTGGCCTTCAACACCTCTAGGAGTGAAGCAAACACAGCTTCTCTGGGCAACCTGTTCCAGTGTCTCACCACCCTCACAGCAAAGAATTCCTTCCTAAGATCTAATCTAAATCTCCCCTTTTCCAATTTCAAACCATTACCCCTCATCCTATCCATCCACTCCCTGACAGAGAGTCCCTCCCCAGCTCTTCTGTAAAGCCCCCTGCAGGTACTGGAAGGCCTTTATAAGATCTTCCCGGAGCCTTCTCTTCTCCAGGCTGAACAACCCCAACTCTCTCAGCCTGTCCTCAACAGGAGAAGTGCTCCAGCGCTCTGAGCATCTTCGTGGCCCTCTGCTGGACCTGTTCCAACAGGTCCATATCCTTCCTGTGTTGAGAACTTCATAGATGGATGTAGTAATTCAGGTGGGGTCTCGCCCCTGACCTGGTGTGACGGTGCTGTTTTCTGCCACTATTCAGAGACAAAATCAATGTTCAGACACTCTCAAGTTACCAGAAGTGGCAGACCCTAAATGGGCTTTTCAGGCACCTCCATCAAACTATTTGCTTTCTTGACACAGGGGAGGCCAAAGGATGTAAGAGGACAGGTTATCTATGTGTAGTTTGAGAGTCAGAGATTGTCTGTTTAGGGTTTGAGGAGAATGTCCAGTGCATTGTAGCTGGTTTAGATGTCAAAATCAGTGCCTGTGAATTGGCAGTGGGTTTCCATGTAAACGATGGGGCTGTGCTTGCAACATCCCTCTGAATTACCCCTGGAGTGCAGATCCCAAGTGTTTCAGCCTGGTGATTAGCAGGGGGAAGAACTGTTGTTTTGGGGGTTTTATTCATCTTTTGCTTTCCCTCTTTCTCCTCAGGGTGTGTGAGTACATCAGCACGCTGGAGCACACCCACTTCAGCGACGGTGCTTCCCAGCCCTCCCTCACCATCACCCAGTCGCAGCAGGCACACGGAGGGCTGCACCCAGACCCTGAGCCTGGGGATTCTCCTCAGGTGCTCACCCCTGAGCAGGAGACCACCCTCAGCAGCAATCCTGTCATTCAGCCTGTTTCTATCCAGGAACTCATCAAGGAGAGCAGTAAGGGCAGAGCTTTTGACTTCCGTGGAGGCAGCCTGCTGTGTGGCACCAATGCTGCCAAGGCTGTTCTCACGCTCTCCACACAAGCTGACAGGTAAAAAGGGGGTCAAATTCATCCTCAGACTGGTGGATTTATTGCTGGTGTGTAAATCAATGTGTTATGTTTATTAAAGCAGACAAAATAAGTGGGTGTCTTGTCCTGATAGGAAGGGACTGAGTGACAAGAGCAGTGTCAGTTAGAAAGCAGCTGCTGGGGCTTTGTGGTCAGCTTGTTGGCCTGCCCCAATATGTCTGGAGGAGGAAGGGCCACCAAGCATGGTCACAAAATGGCTAGGTTAAGCATCCCTACAACACGGTCTGCAGGCTGATATGTCACAGGCTTTTTTGCTATTTCTGCTGTTCTTTCAGCAGCCCAAGCTAGAGTTGAAAATTTCCTGAGTTTGCATCCTTCTAATACCCTTTTCTTCACGAAAATAACGTTTTTTGTCAACCTGTGTCTGCACAATGTAGAATTTCACTGTGATCTCTGTGGAATGTAAGCACCAAGTATGCTTTAAGGATACAGACTTCAACTCTTAAATCGTAAGAGCTCATTGCAGCTGAAAATAACAACTCTTGTTTATATTCCTAAACAGCAATTCAGGTACAGCAACTTGAGGTACAAGACTTGAATTAATTTGTTTTTCGTGTAAGGGGCTGTAATTTCAGATGTAGCGAAGTGGTGTAACCCTCAAGTCAGCGACGCTATGATGATCTGCGTCGTGAGGACTGGGAATAGTCTCGCTGGATTTTTTGATTATTGGTTCATGAACTGCTTAGAGAGTTGGAGTACAGTAATGGGGAAGTGTTGATTTTTTTGAAAAAGTGACTTTTTGTTTTAGCACCACAGCTGAAGCTTGGAAGGAATCTGATCGGTCCTACCATCACTCTACTTTTCACCTATCAATTAATCCAGCTTCTGGATCAAGATCTTTCTGTAGCACTGTATAAATGAAAAAGCCCTCTGCAACTCAATGTTGTCACCAAAGGCAGGGCATGACAGCCATGTACACATAAGAGTTTTCCTCTTATATACATATTTAAATCTGCACCTCATGAAGTTCTCAATTAGATTCTGTTCTTTTACTCACAGGCTCTTCGAAGATGCTGCTGACAAGTTAAACTTGATGGCACTGGCAGGCTTCCTTTACCAGCTAAAGAAGGCTTCTCAGGCCCAGCTTTTCCATTCGGTCACAGATACAGTTGATTACTCCCTCGCAATGCCAGGTGAACCACCTGAATATCCCTTACAGAGTTCTGTGTTTCATATACAACTGTATTGCATACAGGACTTGTTTTGTGTTATTACAGTTCTAGTTTTTCCCGTTGAATTCCCAGAAATAAGTAAAACACAGTATTTAGTCTCGTAAGATCTTTCTATAGGAGAAATTCACAGAATCACAGAATCTTCATGGTTGGAAAGGACCTTTGAGATCACCAAGTCCAACCATAACAAAAAAAAAACCAAACCAAAAAACCCAAGCCTAACACCACACACTGACAACAGCACCCCCCAAAAAACCCTACCATAACAATAACCACCACCCCAACAAATCTGAGGCACTGGAGCATGCCCTGAAGTGCCACATCTACACGTTTCTTAAATACCTCCAGGGATGTTGACTCCACCACCTCCCTGGGCAGGCTGTTCCAGTGCCTGACCACTCTTTCAGTAAAGTCATTCTTCCTAATATCTCATCTGACCCTCCCCTGCCACAACTTCAGACCATTTCCTCTGGTCCTGAAATGCTTCAGAGGATGTTCATTTGGTTCTTGGGACTTTGGGGGTTTTAATTATCCACAAATATTTAATCACAGCTCCATTTTGGAGCCTGATCCAGGAAGAAAACTTGGGTGTACATAGACCTAAGAGAGTGCATTTAGGTTAGACATTTGACAGTGGGATAACCTCAGAAGTATTCAGAAATGGGTGGCAGCAAACAGAGCAGGTAACTGCAGAATGCTAGATGAAGCAGTGGGATTTGTCCCACTTGCCCTTCTCCAGCAGTGGAGCACGTACCTTACAGTACAACACCTGGAAACTGTCATTTCCATCACTGTCTCAAATACAGCAGAAGGGTTGGACCCAAAGGAAGATATTTCACTTAAATTTCTACTGTGCCTTTAGAAGTTACATTAGTCATAGGGGCTTTGGTCTGTCCTGTGGCAGATGTGGATTTTATGTCGTATGTGTCTCAAAATTAATCATTTTCCCCTCTCTCTGAAGGGCTACTTGTCACTTTCTCGATGTGACACTTCAAGTTGTTCGGTTCTGGCTCTTGCTTGTCTTCAGGCCCCAAGATTAATCACTTTGGGGACCCTCTGACCATGTATTTTAGTAGTCAATCAACAGTAGTTTGGTAATAATGAATTAAAATTAGGATAAAAAAATTAATTGCATTTTCTTACTATTAAAAGCAGCATGCTCCCCCCTTCCCTCTCCCCCCTCCCCCCCCCGATGACATATTTCATTAGAGGTAAAAGCAGTAGCATATTTTAAATGAGAGAATGAAGTGTCTTTCTAAATGTTTAAAGAGCAACAGAAGATTAATCCCTTTCAATAGGACATAATGAATATTACTGTCTGGGGAACAGAAAAGCATTTTCTCACATCCTTTTCTTGATAAGAAATGCCAAAGGACAAACCAAAACTCAGTAATTTTCAGTTTATGTTTTCTCCTCTAGATGTCACCAAAAGCTTTTGCAACTACTATTTGGGGTCTTAATATCCATTATTTAACTCCTTGCTTCACTTTTCTACACTACATCTCTAAGCCTTTGTCTTTAAAAATGTTTTCCAGAAAAAAAAAAAAAACCAAACAAAACCAGATCACTGAAATCAAAATGAAGTGTGGTTAATAAGTTGTTCTTAAAACTTGGGTCCATCTCCTGCTCTCTTGCCTACACAGGCGTAGGTTGTGTTTTACATTGATCTATTTTTTTATTATTGTTGGGTTTTTTTGCTTTTTTCCTCCCCCTTTTTCCCCATCCTCCCCTGCCAAATAATACTAATAATGCTTAACCTCATTTAAATTCCAATTTAGGCATCTAGAGATGGAAGAGCTGCTGTTGCTTAGCTTCCGTTTGTTTTCCTATACTTTCTTTTAGGTGAAGTAAAATCTACCCAGGACAGGAGAAGTGCCCTTCACTTGTTCCGACTCGGTGACGCCATGCTCAGAATTGTGAGGAGTAAATCTCGCCCGTTGCTCCACTTCATGCGCTGCTGGAGCCTGGTGGCACCTCACCTCGTAGAGGTAGGAATTGGGGGGGAAAATACGGGAACGCGTGCAAGAGACAGCAAAGCTGAAAAAGCTGGAGAAGGCTTGATAGCTCTTAAAAGGTCTCTCAACTCTCAACATTGTCCAATCTGGTCTCATTCCTGTGGGAGTGTCGTAGGTTGTGATACTGCCACTGAGAGGACACTGTTCAATAACTGCAGGTCCAGGGAGAGCGTGTTGGATTTTTGCAATACGTGCCTGTGCTGAAAAAGCTGAAGCCACCTTAAGAGGTTACGAGAAACTCCTCCATCTACCTTCCTACCATCTTTCCCAGTCAAGGTTTGCGCCCTTGCAAGTCTACCCATAAAAGGATTTACTTTCCAACACACAGCCAGCTCAACTGGGAAGATGGTGACATGTTTCCCTTTCCTTCTTCCAGTAGCAGCCACGTAATGGATTTCGGTCAGAAAACAAATGACCATTCCTCAAACAAGCTTCCAGTCTTGAGGCAAAACGCTGTTGTCTTGACTTCTCAGAGCTTTTTGCTTGGTGTCATTGGTATGAACAAACGTGCAGTACTTCCTTTCTTTCTGTTGGTGAGGTTTGTGGTGGCGCATGCCCAGGTTTATTTTGGAACATGCTTCTCCAGAGTTTTAAGATGAGGTGTCCGGGAAATTGCCACAGTGCTTCTGTTCCTTGACTCGAGAAAGTTCAGGCATTGGGGAGTCTCTCTGGAATCCCTCTCAGTGAAGTAGAAATAGCAGAGAATACTTTCGTTCTATGCTTTAACAGCCTTTTATCTTGAAATCTACTGTCTCACTTGCCTTTGGATGCCAGCCTGAGACCACTGTAAATACTTTTCGTGTTTTGAACACTTTTAAACTTTTTAAGATCCCAAGCCAGTTTAAGTTCAAGTACCTTCTGTGTTTTCAGATTGCAGGACTAGTCAGTCTTTTTGGTTGGCTTTGGTGCAGATGAGGGCATTACTGGGAAGGAGCAACATCAGGGAAAGGCCAGAATTTAGTATAAGCTGCACAGTTGCTCAAAATAATATCTTTATATCCAGATTCACTGGTGTTTGATTTTTTTTAATAGCTCTTTCAAAGTGTGAAAGTTCCCATCACTTTTAAGTTCCACCAGTAGCCAAATATCAAGAGACATAGAATCATAGAATCATTCAGGTTAGAAGAGACCCTTGGGATCATCCAGTCCAACCATCAGCCCCACTGTACAAATTCCTCCCCTATACCACATCCCCCAACACCACATCTCAACCACTCTGAAACACATTCAGGGATGGGGACTCAACCCCCTCCCTGGGCAGCCCATTCCAGGGTCTGACCACTCTTTCTGGGAAGAAGTTTTTCCTGCTTTCCAGCCTAAACCTACCCTGTTGCAGTTTGAAGCCATTCCCTCTCGTTCTATCGCTAATTCCCTGTGAGAAGAGACCAGCACCAACCTCTTCACAATGTCCTTTCAGGTAGTTGTAGAGAGTGATGAGGTCTCCCCTCAGCCTCCTCTTCCTCAAACTAAACAGTCCCAGCTCCTTCAATCGCTCTTCAGAAGATCTGTTCTCCAGGCCCTTCACCGTCTCTGTTGCCCTCCTCTGCACTCGCTCCAGCACCTCGAGATCTCTCTTGTGTTGAGGTGCCCAGAACTGGACACCATACTCAAGGTGTGGCCTCACCAGTGCTGAGCACAGGGGGACAATCCCCTCCCTACTTCTGCTGGTCACACTATTTCTTATACAAGCCAGGATGCCATTGGCTTTCTTGGCCACCTGGGCACACTGCTGGCTCATGTTCAGCCACTTGTCACTTAGAACCCCCAGGTCCTTTTCTGCCAGGCAGCTCCAGCCACAGTTCTCCAAGCCTGTGGCAATGCCCGGGGTTGTCGTGACCCAAGTGCAGGACCTGGCACTTGGCCTTGTTGAAGCTCATCCCGTTGACATTGGCCCATCCATCCAATCTGTCCAAGTCCCTCTGTAAAGCTTCCCTGCCCTCCTGTAGATCAAATTTGGCCTGCATTGGCATTTGGCCATCCATAGATAGGTACGGTGAATATATGTAGAAATTACTTTTTTTGAAGGGAAAAATGGTCACACCGTAGAAGCGAGGGATATTTGAAACCAGTTCTGTTCCGGGGGGGTTTATTATTCATTTATTTATTTATTTTTAGCTCTGTGCTTTCGGAGTTGACAGCAAACCTTCAGTCCCATCTGTGGGACTTCCAAGCAACTCCGAGTCTCAGTCGTCTGTTTCCATGGCAATACTCTCCCATTTGCATTGCAGTGGGATCCCTAGTCACGTTGGTGGTAAAGCTGTTCTTTGGGTTCAGCAACATGAAGAGTTTATTTCCCTTAAAATTGCCTCAGTAAAAGCATTTTGGTTTTGTTTTTTTATTTTTTTTTTGCTTGGACAACCTCTAATACTCTCCCTTTCCCTGCAGGCTGCCTGTCACAAGGAGAGACACGTGTCCCGGAAGGCTGTCTCCTTCATCCACGACATCCTCACTGAAGTCCTTATGGACTGGAATGAGCCTTCTCATTTTCATTTTAATGAGGCACTTTTCCGCCCCTTTGAGCGTATCATGCAGCTGGAGCTGTGTGATGAGGATGTCCAAGACCAGGCAAGTCAGCCCTGATCAGGGTTGTCTGTATTTGGCCTACCGTGCCCGGAAGAAGGATGGTCTCTGGAGTGCGTTTGGTCCACTTGAGAGTGTTGCCCAAATTCCCTTCATATGGTGCATCTTACTCGTTTTTGGGGAATCAGGAAGGCTCTGCATACCTAAGCCAGCATTGTGGCAGAGTGCAGAGGCAGCATACCTGGCTTTAAAGCAATTAAGTAAACCTCTAAAAAAACCCCAAAATCTAGACTGACCCAGTGAAACCTAAGATTGTGTTTAAAGCCATCCTCATTACTTCTGAAGGTCCATCTGTGCATTGGTCCTGTTTTCTCATTTTATGCTTTTAACGTCTCCTACACTGCCTGCAGGTGGTCACCTCTATAGGAGAGTTGGTGGAAATGTGTTCTACCCAGATCCAGTCAGGATGGAGACCCCTGTTCAGTGCCCTGGAAACGGTTCACAGCAGCAGCAAGTCCGAGGTTAAGGAGTACCTTGTAGGAGAATACTCGATGGGTAAGGACTTACTGCACTGACAGAATCATCGTGGTTGGAAAGGACCTGTCAGACCACTGAGTCCAACCACACACACACAAAAAAACCCTACAATCTCAGCCACCAGAGCATGCCCTGAAGTGCCACATCTACACGTTTCTTGAATACCTCCAGGGATGGTGACTCCACCACCTCCCTGGGCAGGCTGTTCCAGTGCCTGACCACTCTTTCAGTAAAGTAATTCTTCCTAAAATCTAATCTGAACCTCCCCTGCCACAACTTCAGACCATTTCCTCTGTTTCATTTGTGCTTCTGTTTCCCTGTCTTATTCCTCAGGGACACAATAACTAACCTAATATATTTAAATGCCCTACGTGAATGGTGGCAATACTCTGTGACTGTGCTGAAGTATCTGGTTTATTAGTTGGGGCAGAGAGAAAGCAGATGTATTGTTCTGATTTTTTTTTTTAATCCTCCAGATCCTGGCAGATGGATAGAATGAGAAATAAATGCTTCAAACCTGCTTGAATAGTTTGAGCAGAACAGTAGTGCAGCAGTACTGAGCTTGGCTGGGCCTTTGTCGATGTCCTGTTAGAGAAAGGAAGTGTGCTGTATACAACCACCACATCTCACGTGGACTGTCTTTATTACTATGTGAAATATATTGCTCTACTTCATCGTAGAATCAGTTAGGTTGGAAAATACCTTTAAGATCATCAAGTCCAACCACTAACCTAGCACTGCCAAGCCCACCACTAAACCACATCCCACAGCACCACTTCTGCATGTCTTTTAAGTACCCTTCAACGGATGGTGACTCAACCACTTCCATGGGTAGGCTGTTCCAATGCTTGACAACCCTTTCAGAGAATAAATTTTGCCTAATACCCAATCTAAACTTCCCTTGGCGCAACTTGAGGTCATTTCCTCTTGTCCTGTCACCTGTTCCTTGGGAGAAGAGACCAACAAGCCCCAATACCAAGTCTCAGGGGATACCTATGACTGGCCACCAACTGAATTTAATTCCATTCAACACAACTCTTTGGGCCTGACCATCCAGCCAGTTTTTTACCCAGCAAAGAGTATGCCTGCCCAAGCCATGAACAACCAGTTCCAAGAGAATGTTGTGGGAAACCGTACCAAAAGCTTTAGTAAAGTCTAGGTAGACAATGTCCACAGCATTTTCCTCAACTACTAAGCAGGTCAGCTTCTTCTAGAAGGAGATCAAGTTAGTCCNAGAGAATAAATTTTGCCTAATACCCAATCTAAACTTCCCTTGGCGCAACTTGAGGTCATTTCCTCTTGTCCTGTCACCTGTTCCTTGGGAGAAGAGACCAACAAGCCCCAATACCAAGTCTCAGGGGATACCTATGACTGGCCACCAACTGAATTTAATTCCATTCAACACAACTCTTTGGGCCTGACCATCCAGCCAGTTTTTTACCCAGCAAAGAGTATGCCTGCCCAAGCCATGAACAACCAGTTCCAAGAGAATGTTGTGGGAAACCATACCAAAAGCTTTAGTAAAGTCTAGGTAGACAATGTCCACAGCATTTTCCTCAACTACTAAGCAGGTCAGCTTCTTCTAGAAGGAGATCAAGTTAGTCCAGCAGGACCTGCTTTTCATAAACCCATCCTGACTGGGCCTGATCACCTGGTTGTCCTGTAACTGCTGCATGATGGCACTCAAGATGATCTGCTCCATAACCTTCCCTAGCACAGGGGTCATACTGACATAGGCCTGTAGTCCTTCTTCCAGCCCTTCTTGCAGATGAGCATCAGAGCATAAATTAGTGTGATAATCGGTCCAGGCACTTAATCACAGGTTGCTCCAAGACCCATCCAGCCTGGCCTTGAACCCCTCCAGGGATGGGGCAGCCACAGCTTCTCTGGGCAACCTGTTCCAGTGTCTCACCACCCTCACAGCAAAGAACTTCTTTCTGGTGTTTGCTGTAGGAATCATTCTGCATCCCTGCCAGAGGTGTTTGCTTGTCTAGAAACTGGGTAATACAGCAAAATCATTTTGATCTGTCCTTTTACCCCATTAGAAGGTGTTTTTACATGTTACAAGTCATTTGTAAGGGGTATGGTTTTCCTCCTAAATTCTGTCTTTATGATCTGTTGGGATTGATGGCAAAATGCAAGTGTACCCAGCTTTTGAAGACAGATAATCCACTTAGGAAAAGCGAGGCAATGGTGTTACTGTACAGTCTGAATAGTTTTCCACGTGGCTGCAGTCATCTCAACCATTAACAAGAACTAAACCAGAAACCTCCACCAAACAGAAGCACTAGCTGCTTGAGCTGAATCCAAGAGCTCTTACCATTGTGGCAAGCATGAGCTTGTGTTTCCACAGATAAGGCAGAGGAGGGAGTCTCTATTATGTCCTGTGAGGGGCTACACGAGTTGCCTCAGGAGCAAGAGAAGGTTTCTTCTGCCCAGAAGATAAGAGATTATACAGATGCAGTGAAATTGTTGAAAAATGTGGAAAATCACTCTTACAGGGGATGGGGAAGAGTTCTCATCTTATTATTTCCACAGGGAAACGCCAAGCTCCGGTGTTTGATGTCTTCGAAGCATTTCTAAACACAGACAGCATCCAGGTCTTTGCCAATGCCGCCACCAGTTACATTATGTGCCTTATGAAGTTTGTCAAAGGACTGGGTAAATATATTTATTTTCCTTTTATCCTATTAAGTCATGTTATCATAGAATCAT
Organism: Nycticryphes semicollaris; assembly: GCA_013400055.1. NCBI lineage: Eukaryota > Metazoa > Chordata > Aves > Charadriiformes > Rostratulidae > Nycticryphes > Nycticryphes semicollaris. The sequence continues at coordinate 117,072 of VXBJ01004678.1, read as the reverse complement.
CAGAGTTGGAGGTGACCTTAAAGATCATCCAGTTCCAACCCCCCTGCCCTGGAGGGCAACACCTCCCACCAGACCAGGTTGCTCAAAGCCCCATCCAGCCTGGCCTTGAACCCCTCCAGGGATGGGGCAGCCACAGCTTCTCTGGGCAACCTCTTCCAGTGTCTCACCACCCTCACAGCAAAGAATTTCTTCTCGAGATCTAATTGTAATCTCCCCTCTTTCAGTTTGAAACCGTTACCCTTCATCCTATTCCTCCACTCCCTGATAAAGGGTCCCTCCCCATCTCTTCTGTAGCCCCTTTAGGGACTGGAAGGGTCTCTAAGGTCCCCCTGGAGCCTTCTTTTCTCCAGGCTGAACAACCCCAACACTCTCAGCCTGTCTTCATGTTATTGTTATGTCAAACTTGATCCTGCAGACGAGGAGAATTAAGTAATGCAATACATAGTATGGTAGGGAAGAGAGCGGGAGTGAATAAATTGAGTCCAAAATGCTCTAAAAAAATACAATCAAGATCAAGGGATTATTTCAGAAACACCTTTAATGCTATCAATATTTCATGTTGTTAGAGCAGCAAAGATGCATCTCACTATTAAATATCTGCTTCGTTTGATCTGAATTTTTATCAGGACTTGCTTATACAATGGAAATTTTAGAAATCAACGGTATATTAGAGAAGTGGCCTGTCATTGTGCAGTGGCAGCATGGGTTGCCTGCAACAGGACAGGGTATGTTTTGCATTCAGCAGTTAAATCCACACGGCTCCTGTCTGTCCTTGCCCACCTCGGCAGCAGCGGTTGGGCACAGGCAACGCTGAAAACCGGCGGAACCTTCAGCGAGATGATGAACGTTGCAGCCAACACCACTCTGTCCCTGTGATTGTGGGGTTTTGTGGCGTTACTGAGGGCAGCTTGTCAAGTCAGAGTGTCCCAGCAGAGTCATTGTGGTGCTCTGTCAAACTTCAGAACAAAGGCAAATGGTGTTGGGTCATTCTACCCCCGTGTTCGTGTTTCCCTGGCTTGCCTTGATCATTAGAATCAGATTCTTCTCATTGAACTGCAGCAGTGATTAATTTATTTTTTCTGAGGTAAATTGCAAAACTTGTAGTGAGTTGCAAAACGGGGTGCTTTTTTTTGTATCATATTAATTCACAGAGGTATGGAGGTCTGTAAGTGACTCCCTTTGATCTCAGTGAAGCAGCCAACTGCGGCAGCTCCAGTCTTTAACGTTACTCTCCTTTTATTTAAGTTATTTCACCATCGGTTTCTGCCAGGACAGAATTCAGCTTGTGGTGTGTGTCCAGTACCAACAACCCCAACTCGTGTTCCTTCTGGAGAACTTAAAAGCCTGTCTTGGATGTTTCTTGAGGTTTCTTACCTTGATGAGATCAGTTCGTGCCCTTTATGGCTACCTGTCAAAAAGCAAAATCCATTTTTGTATTAAAGCATAGCAGGACTGTGGGATACTTCTGTGTGCAGCAGCAGCAAATGTAATACAATTTATGTACATTTTAACATAAAACTAAAGAATTCAAGCTTCACTGGGAGACCTCAATAGTAGACAGGATTTTATATCATGGAAGCAGGGCATAGAAAGAGCAAATAAATGCAGTGAAAGCAGAATAAAGTAGGATTTAAGAAAAGGATTTAATATGTATCTTATGGGTTTTTTTTTAATGAGAGGAGTCGCTTTTAAGGCAATAAAACATTAATGTATATAAGCATTTAGTAAAGCTTCAAATTTGGCTGAGGGGGGAGGAAAACAGACTGTGCAGCCAGGGAAAATGCTGGAGTGAACAGGGTTATCCAGGCAGGGGCTCTGCCACAAGATCTGCTTTATTTAAGGAGTAAATAAACTAGAAGGAAGAACTTGCAGTAGAAGAATTTTCCAGGGCAGGAGGGATGCAAAAGAATAGAAAAAAAACCCAGGACATTAATTGAGCAAAGGGTGAATACAAGCAAGTAATTATACACCCCTGGAAACAAAAGTGGAGTGGGGTCAATATGATGGATGAGTGTAAGGTGTAAGAACTTCCAAAGGAGCTACTAAAGAGTTATTAAATAGGCACCTATTTATTAAAGCATGAATTCATATAAAAGTCCGTGTACATACTGTGACCAATATTACTGTACTGGTCATATGAGGATCATGTGGTTCTCACCTAATAACGTCAAAGAAAAGGCTGTTTTCTGGATCCTCTTTGGGCACAACTGAATGAAAAAGTAAAACTAACACTCTTTTTGTTTCTCCTCCTCTGTCCTTCCCAACGCTGCCTTTCCCGTCCCCAGGGGAAGTAGACTGTAAGGAGGTGGGTGACTGTGTGCCAGGATCAGGATCTGCATCTACAGACTTGTGCCTTCCCGCGCTTGATTACCTCAGGAGATGTTCTCAGGTAGGATGGATCATCTTCTACGGGTACTAACCTGACCCAGGAAACAGCCCTAACCTCCAGGCTTTGCATCAAGGGTTAGGATGGTTTGCAGGAACACACCAGAACCTGCGGAAAGCCTGAGGGTAATAACCTGTGCTGCCAGATGGAGAGCGGCCGTCGGAAGGATTTTCCTACTGGAAAACTTTTTCCCAGGGGGAAGACTGGGAAGACAGCTCAGAGCCAAGCAGCATGTGGGGAAACGTCAGTGTTCAAAACCCAACAGTAACTTACTCAAAGCTGCATCCGTTATTATTTGAACAGTTGCTGTAAACAGCGTTGGGAATGAAGGGGGAAAAAAACCAACCCAAACCCTGAGAATTCTTAGATCTTAAGAAAAGCAACAAGTTACACCCTCTAAAATGCAGCAGCAGCTTTTCTGGACCACGAAGATGTATCTGAAGCTCAGGGCAAATCTCTAACAATTAGAATGCTGGCGTGTGTCCTGTAATCTCCTGGCACGTGGCACAGGTTATTGTCCAGGGTTATAAGAACGGGGTTTTGTCTGATTTTATGTTGTTGTGTGCATTTCTGTAGTACCCACAGGTGTTTTTGTCTTTTTTCTGGGTGCAGTACAAATGCATCACAAAGGGTATATATGTAGCTGAAAGGGCTTTGTGTCTAAATTCAGAGATAACGGGTGGATTCAGTACACAGACTGGAGGGAAAAGGAAAGAATAAGGCCGTTCAGAAGAAGAACAGCAGATGAAACAAGCTACACTTGCTGTCTCATTCACCTCAAAAAGTAGTGTGTATCATCCACTGTGTGTTCTGTCTCTACACTGTGTGCACATCAGTCTTCCTCATCCTTACAAACCCCAGTCCACAGCGAGGCAGAAATATTTTCTCCTCTTTAAAAGCAGTGGCCGTTTGTACCTTGGTTTAGCTTTTATCTTGCCAGTGGAAGAACAGGAAAGACTGAAATGGATTCCTAAGTGTGTATTACAAATATAGGATTTACTTCAGGAAGGTCTGTAAAATACCAGTAGCATCCCAGCTACGTGTCTTGTATGTGGTAACTTTTACAAACTTTCCCATTGTCTTTTCTTCTCTGTTTTGTTGTTTGGTTTTTTGGTTTGTTTTTTTTTTTTTTTCCTCTCTCCCTCCTCCCCCAGTTATTAGCCAAAATCTATAAAATGCCCTTGAAACCCATCTTCCTCAGTGGCCGGCTGGTGAACTTGCCCCGAAGAGTGCAGGAGCAGTCAGCCAGCAGCGAGGATGGGATTGAGTGCATCCTTTCTGACTTCGACGACGACACCGGTAAGTGCATTGAAAGCAGGAAATGCAGAATTAATCAATTGCTTCTTCCACACGTCGCTGTAAATTTTGCCAACTGTTGAAAGGGAAAAGGAGGGGGAAAACTTCAGAGCTTAGTGTTTCCCTGTTGTCTACACGCAGACGCACACCTGCGCACACAGAGCTTAGAAGTGGAGGTCGCATCACCTTCTTTATGTTAAAAGACACAGCTCATGTATGTGAAAAACAACCCTTCTCTGGGGGCAAAACAATAATATTTCAATTCATAATATTTTAGTTACCCTGGTAGTTATATTGCAAGCAGTATATATTTCTGAGAGTTAACACAAAAATGCTTTCTAGACCACAGCTGAAGTGAAGGAGTGAAAACCTTTTCAGGTTGGCATTGGCAGGTCTGCCTTTAACAGAGAAAACGTCCATGTTAAGTTACAGTTTAAAAAATACCTTTAAATACGTTTTCAAACTTACATCCTGTGGTCTGTTGAACTAAATGGTGAATTCCTAAAGTCCATAATAAAAAGTGCTATGACCTCCAGAAAAGCTGGTGGCATTTGTCTCCTGGTGATGTTTTTGCGTGGCTTTTATGGGTTGTGGATTATTCAGGTGTTTGATGGAGCCAAGCAGTAGAGAAACGCGGCCTCGCTGCTTCTGGGCTCATGACGGCCCTTTGAAGCAAAGGGGGCACTTGGGAATATTTCATCTACTGAGCTGTTCCCACCTGGCTGGTTCCAGGGCATTTCAGTCACGTGCATCACCAGAACGACTCGATACCTACTTTTATCGAGGCTCTTCCACCATGTGGATTGTCCTGTTCCACCGCTACCCCGGATAAAGGAGAGAAAAGTTACTCTCTGAAAAAAGCAAACCACAAATCCTAGGGGTTTGTTTATTGTTTTGGGGGAGGTTTTGTTTTTAAAATCAAACCACTTCTACTTTCTTCTTTTTTTTTTCCTGCCTGGAAATTTTAAGATGTTTACCTGGGATGCGGGAAACCCAAGTCACTGGTCCCACAGGATGGGGCAAAAATGTTGTAGCCGACTTTGCCATATGGTGGTGCGGTGGATTTTCATAGTGTGTTTGATTCCCTGCCAAACTCTTCCAAGAGGGTGTTTCTAAAAAGATGCTCAGTTCTTCCAGATTTTAAGATATCCAGGTTTTGTGCTGACTGATTTGTGCTGTTTCTTTAACTAGAAATATTTTGAAGCCTATGTGACTCTAAACGATGTCACCGTATTGGCTGCCCTATGGAAGTGGTGGGAATAAATGAACGATCAACCCAGTTGCTAATTAATGATTCCACTCCGTTTTCCTCCATTCTCAGGAAGACTCCTGCAGTCAGCAAACTCAGTGCACCTTAAACAAAGTTCCCTTGCAGCCCTTTGGAACATAATTAGCCAGCAAGCATCATGCATGCACGGGCTACAACGGCGTGGCTACCTGTGACAGCGAATTGGCGACCCAAATTAAAAGCCATTTTAGCCTAATAAACCCACATCTCTCCTTTTAGGGAGACTTAACTCAAGATTAACACTATATATTGCAGGAGCATTGCGAACGTTGCGTGCAAGATCCTTCTACTCCTACTCATCCATAATAGCATGGGGAAGTAGCAAGTACTGAAGTGAAAAAGGCCACCAATTCCTAACCGTCTTCAAAATTGTATTGAAAAAGTAGTTGCATCCCATAACCTTTTAGGGATAGGTGTTTGCTCGTGTAAATATGAACTCACAATACTACCTGTGTCCTACCTGCTCTTCTGGCACTTGTCCAGCCCTCCCACGATCTCATTTAATACTCAGAATTCTATCTGTGACATCTTAACATGTAAAGATGACATGTTGGGGCAGCCTGATGACACTTCACGAGGTACCATTACTGTCCGGTTCTGGGTAGCAATTCCAGAGAGTTAAATTATGGGTAGTCACCTTGGGATCCTTACCTAAAAGCGTCACCTAAATGTGTAACAAACCACCCTGGGCAGCATTTGCAATGGTAGCGAGATGTGTAAAATGTCCCATTCCACAAATAAGAAGAGCACCCAAGGTTAAAGAGACTGGACTAGTGGGGAGTAGTAAACTAAGAAAGGCCAAACCAAGATGAGCTTGGAGGAGGAAGGATGGGACAAAACGCAAACTTAATAAAATGGAAAGGAAAAGGAGTCCTTCATTTCAAAAATGGATACTGCCCACAATGAGCCTGCAAGAACCCATCATCATTAAGTTAATTTCTTAGCCTCCATCACTTCCTGAGGGCAAGTTCCACCTACGGTCAATGAGGTATCTCGACTCATGGCTCTTAATCTTTGTTTCCTTTCCTGTAGGTCTTATCAACGTCTGGATTATTCTGCTGGAAGAATTAACAACTGCCATATCCAACTGTCCCCGTCAGCACCAGCCTCCTACTTTGGATCTGCTCTTTGAATTGCTGAGGGACGTTGCCAAGACACCTGGTAATGAAAGGGCTTGACAAAATGTGAGCTTGCAGAGCCCAGACCCGAACTTCTTAGTATCCTAAGCCACTTCTCTGAAGTGTGTTACTCATTCCAGAGCGGCGCAGAGACATTCTCAAATAGAAAGGGATTTTCTCAGAGCGTGATCTGTTGTTCCAGTGAGTGCATTTGTTCTGTGTTGACAAAAGGCATCTTGTAAGACTGTGTTCACCACACTCTTACATTTATTGCACAAATAAAGAGGTGCAGTACTCTGTCGGTGTCCAAGCCACAAGAAAACATTTGTCTGGTGTCCAGGAAATGGAAAAAGAAATTCAGATATTCCTGTAGACCTGTTGGGAAAGACAGCAGGTAAACAGCTGACTAAGTGTTCATACAGTACCTCGCAGCTAGATCCAAAACCACTTACACCTCTCTTCCCAGCCTCCTTTCTTTGGCCTCAAGCCTGGAACAACTTAGCATATTTTATTGTGCAGGTAGGCTTTGTAAGCACAAATGTACAACCATCATTGTGTTTATTTTAAGGCCCAGGATTTGGCATTTATGCAGTTGTGCATCTTCTTCTTCCCACGATGTCCCTCTGGCTCCACCGCAGCCATGGTGACCATTCTTACTGGGACGTGGCATCTGCTAATTTCAAGCACGCCATCGGCCTTTCCTGTGAACTCGTAGTGGAGCACATCCAGAACTTCATACACTCAGGTACATCACTGCACTGTCACATCTACTGACAGCCATCAGGGGCATGTTACTGGATGGGGGAGATGCTTTAATTACTTTTTGGTTACTCAAGCATAAAATAAGAGGAAGAGGGTTAAATTTTCTGTTTGCTGGGGCTTTTTTTTTTTTTCTTTTTATTATAGGGTTTAGAATTATGGAAAAAATTAACCTGTAAGGGACCTAGGGGAGTTACTTAGTCCAGTCTCCTCTCAGAGCAGGGCTGTCTTCAAAATTGAATCATCACAGTCTATATTATACTTCCCAAAAGAAGATACTAAGATTTGATTACAAAGAACTAGAATATTCAGAATCACTTAGATAAGAGAATCTCAGGGATTGGAAGGAAAAGGCAATGATTTTAAAACCAGTCTGTGTCTTTTCCTTACAGATATTGGTTATGAAACTATGATCAATACTATGCTGAAAGATCTTTTCAAGCTGCTGGTAGCCTGTGTTGCAGAACCAACAGAAATTATTTCCAGAGTTGGCTGCTCTTGTATCAGGTAAGGGAATCTATTTGGTCTGTTGGCACACTCATAAAAAAGATGTCTTTATATCATTCAAGAACTTGTGGACTGATTAAGTTGGCTAACACCTCAGAAGAATCAGAATCACAAAATTGTCTAGGTTGGAAGGGACCTTTAAGATCATCGAGTCCAACCATCAACCTAACTCTGATAAAAACCATCACTAAACCCTGTCACTGAGCACTATGTCAACCCGTCTTTTAAATCCCTCTGGGGATGGTGCCTCAACCACTGCCCTGGGCAGCCCATTCCAAGGCTTAATAACCCTTTCAGTGTAAAAAGTCTTCCTGATATCCAATCTGAACCTCCCCTGACACAACTTGAGGCCATTTCCTCTTGTCTCATCGCCTGTTCCTTGGGGAAAGAGACTGACCCCCTCTGGCTGCACCCTCCTTTCAGGGAGTTGTAGAGAGCGAGAAGGTCTCCCCTCAGCCTCCTTTTCTCCAGGCTGAACACCCCCAGCTCCCTCAGCCTCTCCTCATAAGACTTGTGCTCCAGACCCTTCACCGGATTCATTGCCCTTTTCTGGACCTGCTCCAGAAAGTCTACAATATATCTGTCTTTATTTGAATAATGAATTTTAGACTCGCTAACCTTTTCTTGCTGCTTTCTCTCTTGCTTCAGAACCTGTGAGTGTAGGCATTGCCGTGTCTATCACTCCCATAAAAAGCACTTGGACGTTGCTTACATTGCAGTTAGTCAATAATTCATCCTTAGGAAAAGTAATCCAAGTGTCTTTCTGTTGGAATTCACAGGTCTTCAGAGGTAATTAACGCCTTTCACAGTCTTCAGGTTATTACAGTGATGATAATCAGAATAAGCACTGCATTATATAGTTACATGATGTGTGGGTTTTGTGCTGGCGAGATGACTACTGAAAGAGGAGAAGCAAAGGGGAAAACAATATGTCAAGGTAACAAGTGAGGAGCTTAGGTGTCATTAGAGAGCTACTGAGCAGGGCTTTTTCTTCCTGTTTTCGACCTTCTCCCATTACGAGTGTGAATTGTTTGGTTCCTTCTTAAATACAGTAACGTTTCCCTGTGCCCTTGCAGGTATGTGTTGGTGACAGCGGGGCCTGTGTTCACTGAAGAGATGTGGAGACTTGCGTGCTGTGCCCTGCAGGATGCCTTCTCTGCCACTCTGGAGCCAGTAAAGGTAAACTGCCTTTTCACTGGCAGTCGAAATGTCATTGCACGAATTACAGACTCACTCACTTCCAACAGGATGCTTTTAACGAACTTTTAAGTCAAAGTTTTGGGGTGCGGAGCCAAGAAAAGAAGCGTAAGGATTAAGTGATAGCTTTTGTTATTTTGTCAGTTCACTCTCAAGGAAAGGTGTTGGATCAACCCTGGAGACTGAAACCCGTTTTTCTAAGCACGTGCAGACAAAACTAGTCACTAATAGTCCAGACTTACTATAAATTACCCTGCCAGTATGAAATCAGAAGAGTTTAGTAGGTGAAAACTTACCTTTTGATCTCTTTCTTCCTCTGGATTGGCTAAAACTAGCCAGAAGACAAAGTTTCGTATTTGATTCTGTAGCTGTGTGCTCCATATAGATTTATTTCTCAACTCACTATCTTTCTTGTACCAAAAAAAACGCCAAAAACCCCCAAAAATCCTGTTAAGTCATCACAGGCCAGGCCTTTGCATCAAAGGCTAGATAACGGGTCACCAGCTGATGGTAACGGGACAGATCACTCCCAGTCTTGTATTCCACGTGACCAGGCCGGACAACGCTACAGTCAGCGACTTCATCTAACGCACAGTGAAAGTCTGATGTTGTGTCTCTCTATAGAACCTGTTGGGCTATTTCCACAGTGGTTCTGAAAGCTTTAGTGGAGACGCCTGTGAAGTGAAGGTGGCAGCCCCTTGCCTCTCGCCAAGTGCTGAAGCCGAATACTGGAGAATCAGAGCCATGGCACAACAGGTACCAACTCACACTTCCGGGGAAGTCAGAGAAACTTTTAAACTTCCTTTTCTTTAGGAAACTACATCTTTACCACCACCTTCCTCACAAGTCCTACGGGCAAAGATTTCCTCATCACCAGAATTAACATTTGGCTAATAGTATTCAGAAAAAAAACCAATAAAAACTAGGAAAAAGAACCCCATAAAAGTGCCCCCCCTCCCCATAAGTAGGGATGAGGAATGGTGAGGGAAGATGCATAGTTACTTGAGGAGGACTGACCATGAGCCTATTGGGTAATGTACCTTTAAAAAGGGCAACCCTAGCACACATCAGTGGAAATGTTTCTGGTAGAGAAGAGGAAATAGTAGTGGCACTATGAATTCTCATTGAGAATATCATACAGCTTTTAATTACTCTGTTAAAACATGATAACTTCAAAAAGTGAAACTAGAAAACAGGGTTAGCTCAACCTATCGAAGCAGCCTTTAAAGGGGAATGCAGATTTGTTTTTTTCCTCTGTAAATACCTGGTTGTAGATTGCAGAGAAGAAAAAGAGTTATGGAGAACAAGAGGATAATGCTGACATTTAACAAATGATTTAAAACCCTCCGCTAAGTCCTCGTCAGCAGAGCGAGCTCGGAGACAACCTTCTCGGGGTCCTTTTGCCTGCAGTGGAGGTTGCTGGTATTATGGAACAAGCTGTTGGAATTACAGCAGACTGAACCCAACGACCTGCAGGCTGCCATAAAACTCTAAATCCTGTAGGACAGTTCCAGCTTGGGAAAGCAGCTGGATTAAAGGAGCCAACGGACTTTTGGTGTCAATTTCTGACTTGATTAATCATTCCCCCGGTGCTGCTTGAAAATTTGAGACGTGCAAGAGCAGGGCTGGTGATCAAAAATAATAGGGCAGTGGCAGACTTTGAATAGAAAAAAAACATTTTAAAGAAGCAGAACTCAAGAAAGCAGGGGATGCGTCATTTATGCTTTTCTTGTAGGCTGTGGGTGGCACTTGCTTGAGTCCTTCTCAGTGGGGATTTGACGCGATTACTGAGGGAGAAAACAAAGCTGCAGCAACTGAGAGCTGTTTCCCCATTTCCCACTCAAAGTTAGGTGTCTGTTGGCTGAAAATAATCCTTCCAACAACCAACTTCTTTAGGTACAACGGGCTAAACCACGCAAACCGGTCCTTGTCTCCACTACCAGAAAACATCAGAAAAACCTTTGGTGTTTGGTGCTATGCAGGGCATAATTGCTATACAAGTCCAAAGAAAAGAAGGTCTGTCCTTTACCCTTGCTCTGCTGGGTGGCTGGGGGTAGTCCATGGCTCTGAGCCCGTTTTAGCAAAGCAGCACACTCCAGGGAAAGCCTGCCCCGGGGAGGGATACCTTGTGTTCTCTCATCACTGTAAAGCACACCATCATAACAGACCTTTCACAATGCAGGAAATCCTATTCTCAGATCCCCCCCAAAGCACCTGGATCAAGTGCCAAACTCATTGTTTTCTATAACTTGTTGTTTTCTAGGTCTTCATGCTGGAGACTCAGTGCTCCCCAAAGACCCCGAGCAACAAGGAAGGGTTTGAACATGCCCAGTCGTGTGTGCTCATCATTGACCTGCCATCAGATAAGAAACCAAATGGGCATACCCAGAGAAGGTAAAACATCTTCTCAGGAAAATACTGTGTCATTAAAAGCAAGATAAAAATATTGTCAGGCTGGCAGAGGTGTGAACAGAGCCTGGCAAAATATGCCTCTCCGTAGCTCTCAACAAATAAAAATTAGGTTTGGGGACACAGGAGACAACAGTTTACTACTGTCTGTGCTCCAGATGTCCCTGTGATCACACAGGGGTGAGCAGGCACGTGCAAGAGCTGTTAGTTATAGACAAGCCTGTGCCAACATCTATTATGTGGCCCTTAGAAAGCTAAATAAGGAAAACGCTTCTAAGAGATACTAAAAGCTGTTAGGTTACAGATACCTGAAGGATACATAAATCACACAAAACCTTCAAGTAGAGGAAATGCAGGTGAAATTAAGAAAACAATTCTCATAGGAAATAGTAGGAAAAATTCTCTTTTCCTTTAAGAAGAGTTAAAAATCCCAGTTTGAAGAAAGCTTTGGAAGTGCCGTTGTGTTTGTAGCGATACCTTAGCAAATGAAGCAATGTCTGCTGCATTAATGCTCTTTTAAATTCAGAATTACTGGATTAAGAAGGTAGAAAAAGTTAATGGATAAACTGGAGCAACGTAAATTGAAAAGATCACACCCAAAGCTGCAAAACTATCAACACACTGATCTAGGGAACGTTGGTTTTGCTTGGCACCTTATTTATTTTATTTTTTTTTTGTGGAAGCCCTTCTATACGTTCCCACCTCAGAAACTCATGCATTTCCATGACAATCTGATCCTATCAAAGAATATTTCTTTTTGCTTGCACTTGGTTGTTTAAACAACTGCTTGTGACGTCAACAGTGCCAAGAATTCAAGTTCTGCATTCAGGGTTTGTGTTTGTATTGCAAGGTATTGTAACAGGTGGCATGAAACTGTCTTTTACTAGATACCAAACCTGCTTCTGTACCACTTCAGGCCTTCTCATTCCAAACTAAACTATTTCTTGCAACAAGGAGCCAGAATGCGATGGTCCTTCTTTGGATGGGCAGGAAGAAAGACCATGCGAGACGTCTTAATTCACAGAAGTCTCCCCCAAGAGCAGGTGCCCTGTTGCCTCACCCTTCAGAGAGCAGGGCCCCGAGCAGAGACGAAGAGAGGTTGAGATCACGGTCTAAACCCTTCCTTCTTGGTGGGAAAATAGCGACTTGCTCCAAAGGTTGGCAGATCATTCTTCTTGTTATAACGAACGGAAAGCACAAGACTGGAGCGCTCCCCTCTCCTGGCACGTTAAGGCTGTGCAATCTAACAGGCTGTTTCTCTTTCGACAGATAATTAAGTAAAGCTTGCAATTAATACAAACTCTGAATGCTCTCACACTGTGCTTTGTCTAAACAACTTGCAAGGAGCGTACGTGCCGACAGGCGAATGGAACCCCAGCGACGCTCGTTTTTCACCAAAACAGGGCTCAAAAGTTGGCCGTGCCACTGTTTCTGCCGTGATGTGCCAGTCTTGCATGTGACTAACTGTGGCCTTTCCAAAGTTTTATTTTAACCTTAGTGGGGTTTCTCTTCTCCCTTTTTGCTTTTGTTTCCTTACTGCTGCCTCGTTTCACAGGAAGCTGGGGTAAGGGAGCTTTCCTTTTTCCTAAAAAGTAATAATACATTTCAGTTCAAAACTTTGGGGAGAATTAAGAAAATACTGACCTTGACCAGCTTTGGCCTTGTGTGTTTTCACCCATAGCTCTGTACTGCTCTCTTTGGGAATTGAGCAGCATTTTAAACTCTCCTTGGAAATTGACTTTTTGGCTCTTAGAAGCAAAAGCAGATCTCCATTCTGATCCTGCTTTTGGAACAGGATTAGTCTCTAGAAATCAACCCAACACTCATCGAACTTCATCCATGCCCTCAAGAGCTTTTCTGAGTCACAGCTTCTAATGGTTTTTACAGCAGAAAACTGCTGTCCCCCCCAAAGAGCTCCGGTGTGTGTATTAATTGTCGCAATTCTAGCAGTGTCAGATAAAGACGACGATTAAATTGTACTGATCGGTCGTCGCTGACAGCCGTGTCACGGTAAGGGAGCTACCACAGGTAAATCAACCCTGGAAGCAGAGTTTTATCTCACATACAGCTTCTATGTGGCCAAAGCATACGGTAGTCCCCCAAAAGTTTCAGGAGGTTTGGGGTTTTGTGGGATCATTTGTGTGCTCTTAAAAGTAAATTAACGTAAGGCAAAGTTTTGAGAGTTGAAATATGTGTTTTTCTGGATTATTATTTTTTTAAGTAAGTGTGACATCCTCAAGACTGAGTTTTGATCTGATTTCTCAAAAAACCAAAATCCATGAGATGCCAAACCATGATCCTGGCCCTCCACACACCCACAATTCTTCCTAAACCTCCCTTGCCCATCAGCCTCTCAGTTGGGAGAATTTGCCATTGCTGGGCTTGCCTGTGCACATCAAATATCAGTGAGGTCTAGAAGAACTCGCAGCATCTCTCCAGCAGGAGCCACCCAGTGTCACAGGTGAGAAGCAGGGTTAGGAACAGCTAATTCCCTGCAAGGCTTGCAAAGCTGAAGTCTCAAGAGCCTTCAGCAAGACTTCAAGCTTCCTTGCATGCTCCATCACCCTGCTGATGTTTCCGTAGATAATTTTTTTTATTATTATTGGTTGGTTGGGTTTTTGTTTCATTTTCACTCCTGGCTTTTTTTTGTTTGATTTAGTGGAAATGGAAGCAGGGTGTTAAAATTAGTTTGGGCCTCGATTTGTCATGGCAAAGTTAAGGTTTGCTGAAGGAGGAATTTTAAGGGTATTTCAACTTTGCCAAAGTCCAGCAACAAAAATAGAAAATACAGTCAAGGACCGATGGCAGAAGTGCTGCGTAACGTGTATGTTAACAAATTCCTCAGCTATATCAGGCTGAAATATGGAGAGTATTTGCAGCTGCCATGAAATCAAAACCAGAGAACCCACCCCCCCCCCAGTATTAGACATCTCTGAAGAACAGGACAGAAGGTGTAACAGAGCTTTAATGCCACCTACGCACAAGTGCCATTTAATGTGCTTGCTGTGGACAGGTCCTTCTCTCAACCAACATTAAGTGTCTTCCCTTCTAAGAAAGCATTTGAAAGAGTAGCTGTAAGACCATTCTAGGCAACTTTTATCTTCCCACATTTGATTGTAACAAGGCTCTGAAATTTTGACCTCTCACTTGCATCTTTCGCGTTAAAGGATGAAGTATTCCTGTACTTCTAGTAAAAAAATCAATGCAGCATTTTAATTTTATTTTACTTTTTTCCTTCCCATGCTTGGTTTTACCAAGTATTCCTTTCAGGACGATAGTGGTGAGCTTGCTGTCCCACCAAGTACTGCTCCAGAACTTATATGACATCTTACTTGAAGAATTTGTGAAAGGCCCTTCTAACTTGGAGGAGAAAATGACGATACAAGTACCAGAAAACAAGTTGGCTGGTTTTCTCAGGTACATCTCCATGCAAAACCTGGCTGTCATCTTTGACTTACTGCTGGACTCCTACAGAACAGCCAGAGAGTTTGACACCAGGCCTGGGTTGAAGTGTCTGCTGAAAAAAGTGTCTGGCATTAGCGGAGCTGCCAACCTGTATCGCCAGTCGGCAATGAGCTTCAACATCTACTTCCATGCCTTGGTTTGCGCAATCCTGACAAACCAGGAGAACATCACCGCGGAGCAAGTGAAGAAGATCCTCTTTGAAGACGACGAGAGAAGCACAGACTCGTCACAGCAGTGCTCTTCAGAAGACGAAGACATTTTTGAAGAGACTGCCCAGGTCAGTCCCCCACGAGGGAAGGAGAAGAGACAGTGGAGGGCTCGAATACCGTCCCTGAGCGTGCAGCCTGTCAGCAACGCGGACTGGGGGTGGCTGATCAAACGGCTTCATAAGCTCTGTATGGAACTGTGCAACAACTACATCCAGATGCATCTGGACCTAGAGAACAACGTAGAGGAGGCTCCGGTGTTCAGAGGTGACCCTTTCTTCATTTTACCATCCTTTTACTCAGAAACCTCCACCCCGTCAACCGGAGGGCAATCTGGAAAGGACACACCGTCAGAAGATGACCGGAGTCAAATCAGGGACCAGCTGGGAGACAGCCTGACACCCCGAGGAGGGAGTGGAGAAATGTTGCTGCTACCCCCACCCCTAAGTCCCAAATCAGAGAAAAAAGAGCAAACAAGGAAGAAAGAATGGTGGGAGAGTGCTGGCAACAAGATCTACACCATAGCTGCTGACAAAACTATCTCCAAGCTCATGACAGAGTACAAGAAAAGAAAGCAGCAACAGTCCATGACATCCTTCACCAAAGAGGTCAAAGTGGAAAAGAAAGGGGAGCTCTTGGGTTCGAGAGGACCAGACTCACCCATACTCCAGCGGCCACAACATCTTATAGATCAAGGTCAAATGAGGCACTCATTCAGTGCTGGTCCAGAGATCTTGAGACAAGAGAAGAGACCACGCTCAGGCTCCACAGTCAGCTCCCTGAATACATCTCTTAGGGATGCCGAGGCCCAGATTCAGGTAGGACATACTTGTAGAATGCAACTAATAATAGCAATAATTTAAAAGATACCTACAAATGTATTTTTTTTTCCCTGTTGCTGGTATAATGATTATAATCTCTTCATTAAATGTCTTTGTTACATAAAGAAGTCATGTTGATGAGGATTGAATATTTCAGCAGCTGGCACTGATAGGAACCTGATTCTGTCCTACCCCAAAGAAAAATCAGTTTTCAGGGAAGTGTTCTCAGGCACATTCAGCTCTCAAGGGTGCTCCAGTGACCGGGGCCAAAGCTGCACTTAGGCCTAAGAACTAACACCCTACCATGAAATCACTGCTGACTGCTAAGGGTTCTAGCCCACTTAAGGGCTTTTGAAAATGTGATGCAGCTTTTCA
>VXBJ01004678.1:83290-100871 GCA_013400055.1 Nycticryphes semicollaris | reverse complement strand
GTTGGACTCGATGATCTCAAAGGTCCCTTCCAACCACTAAGATTCTGTGATTCTGTGAAATGTATTTTTTTTTTCCCTGTTGCTGGTATAATGATTATAATCTCTTCATTAAATGTCTTTGTTACATAAAGAAGTCATGTTGATGAGGATTGAATATTTCAGCAGCTGGCACTGATAGGAACCTGATTCTGTCCTACCCCAAAGAAAAATCAGTTTTCAGGGAAGTGTTCTCAGGCACATTCAGCTCTCAAGGGTGCTCCAGTGACCGGGGCCAAAGCTGCACTTAGGCCTAAGAACTAACACCCTACCATGAAATCACTGCTGACTGTTAAGGGTTCTATCCCACTTAAGGGCTTTTGAAAATGTGATGCAGCTTTTCACGATGCTTTTGTACTTAGAAGGGGGGTGTGTGGGTGTTAATTCCATGGCAGAAATAGTGGGGGCTCTGTTGCTAAACAGAAACTTGATGTTTCTTTTCATCTCCAAGTGAACAAGTTGGTGAAAAGCTGTGTTCACTGTGGGTTGAAATAAAAGGTAATGAAGGGGGAGGGCGATACCTGCAATAAAAAGTCAAACAATGACTTAGAATCATCGAATGGTTTGGGTTCAAGGGACCTTAAAGATCACCCAGTTCCAACCCCCCTGCCATGAGCAGGGACACCTCCCACCAGACCAGGTTGCTCCAAGCCCCATCCAGCCTGGCCTTGAACCCCTCCAGGGATGGGGCAGCCACAGCTTCTCTGGGCAACCTCTTCCAGTGTCTCATCACCCTCACAGCAAAGCATTTCTTCCTGAGATCTAACCTAATCTCCCACAAAGTTTACAACCATTGCCCTCATCTTATCACTCGAGTTCCTCCCCGTTGCAGTTACTGAATGTGAATTGGGAAGACAGGGTGAACATTAAATAATTGTACAGGCAGTACTTCGTTCTCTTCCTGAAGCTGCAACCACCAGACACCTTATGTTCTGCTTCAAGCAACGGGCTCCTCTATTTAGAAAGGTCTTCTAAAGAGTGTTTTGGCTTTTTTTGTATCCACTGTTTATAGGCCTGGACCAACATGGTACTGACAGTTCTCAACCAGATCCAGGCCCTGCCAGACCCAACTTTCACAGCCCTGCAGCCGGCGGTGTTCCCCTGCATCAGCCAGCTCACCTGCCACGTCACGGATATCCGGGTCCGCCAGGCTGTGCGGGAATGGCTGGGAAGAGTGGGACGAGTTTACGATATCATCGTTTAAACCTACCTGTGCTCCCTTGCACGAGGGAGCAGACATCCAAGGTACACAGCAGAGAAGTATTTGAGGTTCGTTAATTGCCTATCTGTTGGTGATGAATTAAGAAGCAATGAGCTTGTCGATGTATATCCTCTATCCACTTGAGACTGTGTCCCTCACTCATGAGTGTGTCTAGGGGGTGTCTGTCCCCAGAAATCCAGAAACTGCCAGTAAATCAGGGTGGTACCTAAAGGGGTGATGCATTTCAGTAGCCTTCATTTTAATTCAAATGTGCAAAAGTGGGAGCCAATTAAAACTCCGGCAGAACTTCCAGACTTGCAATTAGCGGTGAACGCAACCGTCAAAACCAGGCCAGTAAGTCTGTGTAACTTGGGGAAAAAAAAAAGTCAGGAAGAAGTTGGGGGCTACAGGACAAGTAAAAAGGTGCCACTTGTTTGGGATAAATTTTTTCCCTTCTGAAATTAGCATGAGAGAGGAAAGCCCGATAAAGATTATTGCAGTAACTTATATGCCTCACTCATTAGAGAAAGTGAAATTTATTTTGCTCTGAGAAGAGCTTTTGAAGTCTGATCGCATGTGGGGTGGCTAACAAGTGACTATTGAAGTATCCCAGGTCTAAAACTGGTGAACCAAGCACAGACTGTTCATCCTGTCCTTGCTCTCGTGGAGTATTGCTTGAAGAGAAGCGGCAGTGTCACACTGCCCTCTCTACACCACCACCCTGGCCGTCTCTTCAGCTGATCAAAACACAGCAAAGCATGTCTAATTCCTACCCCCCCACCCCCTCCCCCCCGAGGGCAACAGGGAAGTTTGGCTGTTTCTTGTTAAGGTGGGGGAAAGACACACCACAGAGCAAATACCAGCATGTGCCAATATCCAGCATCCAACTAAGCAGGTAGAGATAAAAGCGTTCCAGTGTGAGCAGCGCTGCCGCTCAGTTACCTTATCCTTCTACTGGAAATTTAGGTGTTTGCTTCTAGAGAGCTGCTGTAGCCCCCGAATACCCCTGTCTCCTTTGCTAAACTTAGCTGATCGCTCCGCAGTGAGCTGAATCAAGGTGGAAGAATAGTCTGAAAGGAAGGTATGTTTTGCTGCTCCTCTCCCATTTCATGTCTGCTGCTGTAAACGGGAGGGGGACAGACCCTCCTGGAGGTACACCCCGCTCCGTGCAGCGCTCCTGCAGGCACGACCACAATTTGCTGATGTTTTTTAAAGTGGGGGAAGAAGGGGAGGGATTGGCTTTTGTATTATCCAAACTCACACGCGGTGCTGTTCGCACTAGACACAGCAAAGGGTTACCTCAAGTTGTCACAGCTCTGGGACATTCCATCTCGTACTCCCATACTGCACAATTTGATGATTAGAAGTTGAAATAATTGGCTGAAAATAAGTCGATTTTAATCTTGGGTGACCCCTTCATGATGTTCTCCCGAGGCAGAACTACCAACTAAATACGCGGCTTCGGGCCCTGCTCCAAACCATCCTCAGAAACGCCATCTCCTTATATCAGGCCTTGGATTTTGCACAACTAACTGCTTTTGGCATCTTAAATATTAGAGGAAGCCAGGAGGTGCCACTGAACAGCCATCACCCCAGCCCAAACGTTCAGAAAGAGTCGGCCACTGTCCTGTTTTTTCCCCTCCATTACCCACTTCCCATTTGTCACCTGCTGGACTTGTCTGGGCACTGTTTGTCCCATCACTTTCTGTAGCATCAGTCAGGCTGCTTCCCTCTCTTTCAAAACTTCCTGTTACTAAAGTGTTTCAAGGACATAAAAATTCCTTTAAAAAACAACTCTCTCTTACCACCTCCAGTGATTTTATAAATTTTCCACCCAACAATTTTACTACTTCCTTGAGGAAGGGTGACATTGGCCCTTGGTAGGTAGGACAGTAGTGGCGTGGTTTGATTTCTGTTGCCATGACTTTCTTACATATCCATAGGTAGAGCAAAAAGGTGGTTATATTTTTGTTAAAATATAACTTTTTGTTAAAAAAACTTTTTACTGGGCATCTATACAGAACTTCTTTTAAAGCACTACATTAATTAGGCAACAACAGAAATCAGAGTAATTAATTGTATGCAAAGCTCTGCTGGTTTTCACTATACATGCATTGAATGGATGCAGATCCTTGTCTTACTGATCTAAAACTAAAGCAAAAGCCCTAAATTATGTGGGAGAAATAAAATTCATAGCAATACCAATGGAATCACTCAGGACTCCGGAAAAGGGCCTAGCAAATACCCTGCTGTGAGACAGAAAGAGATGCTCTAGGAGTGACAGTATTTCCCCACCTCCCCCCCTCAAGTGGTATTTGATTAGCCACTGTCTTGACCCAAAATAGCATTTCATTTCAACTTTTTTACACTACAAACACCATCTTTTGAAAATGAGTAGGAGCAAACTTTCTGTATCGCTGTTGCCCTGTTTTAAACGTGGTCAAAGTACGCACTAAGTGCCCCTTGTCACCCTCAGTGCCTCTACTCATTAACGCCCTTCCATAAGAGTAGCTTTGAGTAATTCCAGAAATGCAATTTAAAAGGATGGGAATGGGGGTGAAGGAACATTTGAAGCAGCAGGCTTTACAGAAGTCAGGTTGAGCGTGCGCTGCTCTTCCTTCTCCATAAAATGGTTAAACACATCAGGAGAGCAACCCGTGGCTACTTCAGGAACCATTCTTCTGAGCTGCAGAAGCTTTTTGATGCACCTCCAAAATGTAAGTAAATAAAAACCAGAGTTGATTCACCAGATCCTCAGCTATTTTTTTTTTGCTAGTTCAGCAAGCCCCTCAGAAGTCCAACGCTAACCATATGTGAAGTCACTATTTTGTAGACCCATGCAGCCTGTTTCTGCCTTCAGCCTCACACAGCAAGCTGCTAGCCCAAAGGAGGAGACTACCAGGACAATCCCAGCAACAGGGTACTGGCACCAGCCTGTCCTAAGCTTCAGAAGGGGACTCCCCGAATCTGAACAACCCACTCACGTCCAGCTGTACCACATCGCAGCGGCTTTTGCGCTCGTGAGCAGGGAAGCACCTCACTCAGCAGCACAAAGTAGCCCTTGTATCCACACGTGTCCTTCTCTCCTAACTCAGTCGAGTCCGTCCTTACAGCCCCGTAATGTAATGCATGAGGGAACAGCAGCATCTGACCAGAACCATAGAATCACAGAATCATTCAGGTTGGAAAAGACCCTTGGGATCATCCAGTCCAACCATCAGCCCCACTCTACAAATTTCTCCCCTACAGCAGATCCCCCAACACCACATCTCAATGACTCTGAAACACGCTCAGGGATGGGGACTCAACCCCCTCCTGGGCAGCCCATTCCAGGGTCTGACCACTCTTTCTGGGAAAAATTCTTTCCTAATGTTCAGCCTAAACCTACCCTGTTGCAGCTTGAAGCCATTCCCTCTCCTTCTATCGCTAATTCCCTGTGAGAAGAGACCAGCACCAACCTCTCCACAATGGCCTTTCAAGTAGTTGTAGAGAGCATTGAGGTCTCCCCTCAGCCTCCTCTTCCTCCAACTAAAACTGGTTCGACCAGGTTCACAGTTGAATCAGAACCTCTGAGCCTTGAAAAAAACAGTCTCTGTATCATACCCTGAGTTTACTCTTTCTCTCTGGTTAATGACCACATTATTCCCTTTTCTTATTCTTTTTTTTTCTCTTTTTGTCACATAAATTTCTACAGGAGAGGGGTTTGATTCTTACTGAACTGGCCAGTTACTTTTAAATAAAAATAACTGACCAGTCATTTTTAACTGAACAGCTTAAAAACAAACAAACAAAAACCCCCTCTTTTCTGAGTGTTCAGCAGCCACACAATTACCACCACTGCCTCTTGCTTTCATACAGAATTATTCTTCCCTTATTCCCGTGTGAGAATAACTGACTTAATTTAGCATCTAGAAAAAATTATTAGGGAAAGATTTACATAGACCTGGACAAAACTTTTCCTTGTAAAACTCCAAGCACAGGCAACACAGCTTTTGCCTCATCACAGATTAAAAGAATTCATGTCCTCTGGACCAGAGCAGGCTCTTGTCAAGGCCAAGAAGAGTTTACACCCATGATTTGTAAGGTACTTTGCCTTCCATCTGCGCTTGATATAAGAGTACTATAGTAGTACTTGATAGAGGAGTATTGACACAGTAGTAGGTGATGTAGTTGGTAACTCTACACCAGTGTGAAAACCAATCAGCAAGTAGAGAGACCAGTCTGGATGGGGCTTTGAGCAACCTGGTCTCCTGGGAGGTGTCCCTGCCCATGGCAAGGGGTTGGAACTCAATGATCTTTAAGGGGGGTCCCTTCCAACCTGAATCATTCCATGATTCTAGGTCCAGCTCCATGTGCTGCCTGTACTTTGTACCTCCCTCACAGCTTGGGCCCACAACTCAAGAGTGTCCCAACTGCTGAAATCAATGGGATTTACATACCTGGATATCTTTTACATACATGGATATCTTTAAGTCTAAGGACTCAGTCCTTGAACCCTTCAATCCCCTTGTACAGGTTCATGAGTTCTCAGGAAAGGCGCAGTCCCGTACAGTTCCCCATGTCACCCTCTCTGCTGCTGTCCTCTACGCACCTCCTGCTTGAAAAAGCCACAGGAACCAGCACATAGTCCCAGCAATCCCAGCGCCCCAAGTCTAGAACCTTTGCTTCAGCACAGATCCAGTTCTTAACAAACAGGAGGCTGAGCACAGCAAACCAAACTTACTTCTACCTAGTTCTTCTCTGTAAAAGCTTATTCAGAAGCTGAGTGTGTGGTTTGGCTGTTTTCACCTTGAGCAATCCATTCTAGAAACGCCATTACTTAGTGATACTTTGGTTTTAATTCACCAAAAAGAAACAGACAAATTCTTATGGTTGGAAAGGACCTCTGAGATCACTGAGTGCAACCATACACAAAACCACAACCCACTCCCTACAATCTCGGCCACTAGATCATGCCCTGAAGTGCCACATCTCCATGTTTCTGAAATCCCTCCAGGGATGGTGACTCCACCACCTCCCTGGGCAGGCTGTTCCAGTGCCTGACCACTCTTTCAGTAAAGTCATTCTTCCTAAAATCTAATCTGAACCTCCCCTGCCACAACTTCAGACCATTTCCTCTGCTCCTGTCATTATTCCCTTGGGAGAAGAGGCAAACACCCACCTCTCTGTAGCCTCCTTTCAGGGAGTTGTAGAGGGCAAGGAGGTCTCCCCTCAGCCTCCTCTTCTCCAAACTAAACATGTGCCCAGTTCCCTCAGCCTCTCCTCACAGGACTTGTTCTCTAGACCCCTCACCAGCTTGGTAGCTCTCCTCTGGACATGCTCCAGCACCTTGATGTCCTTCTTGTGAGGGGCCCAGAACAGAACACAGGACTCCAGGTGAGGCCTCACCAGTGCCCAGGACAGAGGCACCATCACTTCCCTACTCCTGCCAATAAAGTCCTTTTATCCCTTGCCCTTGCTTTTGTTGGGAGTGCACTAAGATTATGCTTAATCAGACTCATTTGTCTTATTACAGTTATTTCTGGGAAGAGCTATGGACAGTCCTAATCATGGCACAGGATATGAAATACAGTTAGGGGTGGGCTTTTTTCAATTTCTGATCATTCCACAATGGTTTGAAAAAATAATGCAATACCATAAATTAAAAAAAAAAAAAGAAGAAAAGGAAAAGTTTCTCTTCTTTTTTAGTATAAAAGGACCAAGTTACCCTAGCACAGAAGCACAAATGTTGGATTTTATGCAATGTAGACAACAGCAGCTACAAATCCATCTTCACTGAAATTCCTTATTTTGAGTAGAGTTTCTACAGGGAGGCGACCGAAGGGTCTCTCAGCAGCCCTCACCAGTCCTTACCTGGGATTCCAGGACATTGTACAGCTCCAAGGAAGAAGCTGTAGCTTCGTGGTGTTTCCACTAATTCCCCTCAGGAGAGATATTTTATATGTGACCCTAACTGTATCACATCATACGGAACAAACACCTTTGGCCAAAGATGGAGTGCTGGCTATTTAAAAATATAAAAAAGAGAAGGCCTTAAGTAAGCATCTTTTTTTTTTCCATTCACTTAGTGTTCAGGGGTCTCCAAGCTCAGAAATAAATGCAGAAGGAAGAAGAAATGCCCTAATTCTAGATGATCCTGGATTAATGCAATAATGAGCTCACCTGTGGGACCAGACCCTTCAAATTCTCTTTATTTTTGGAAAATTCACCAGTTGAGGTTTGCACAGTCTCCGCTGCCACATTGAATGAGGGAACTGAGTTTACGGAGGTCATTTTTTGTTAAGAAACATGGCAATGGTTCTAATTTGGTCCTTTTACCACAACAGCCCACTTTTCAAAAAGGTCGTTGGGTAGTTCCATCAATTCCATCTAAATACCATGGAACCACCTATTTCCTATCCCCGCATCTGGCTGATCGGGGCTGTGGTGAAGTGCTGCTGTGGTCCCAGAAGAAGCTGAGGGAAGAAAGCCAAGCTGGCAGAAAGGGACAGGAACATGGGTTCAAGCAAGGGACAAATATCACCTCCCCAGGGTGGCTGTGGCTCCTGAGCCTCCAGCTCTGCAGAGGGAAGCAGGATCCTATGCTTATAGGCATAGGCATATATTTTATGTCTATCAAAACTGAAAGGGTGGGTGTCAAGAGGATGGGGCTGGTCTTTTTCCAGTGACAGGACAAGCGGTAATGGGTACGAGCTTGAACGTAAGAAGTTCCCTCTCAACATGAGGAGGAACTTCTTCCCTTTGAGGGTGGCAGAGCCCTGGCAGAGGCTGCCCAGAGAGGTGGTGGAGTCTCCGTCTCTGGAGACATTCAAAATCCTCCTGGACACCTTCCTGTGCAACCTGCTCTGGGTGGACCTGCTCTGGCAGGGGGTTGGACTAGATGGTCTCCAGAGGTCCCTTCCAACCCCACAGCATTCTGTGATCCAGCAGCAAAGGGAGAGCAGCCGTGAAGGACAGATCCCCAACACCAAAGGGAGAGCAGCCAGGAAGGACAGAGCCCTGTACCGCAGGCTGTTCGCTGGAGCAGATGGGAGTGAGAGATTGAAAAGCACCCAGGGACAGCAGTGAGCACCTTGGTTTAGTTTTCCCGCACTTTCCCTTCTCCTCTCCCCCTACTCACACGCCACCTCCCCTTTTTGTCATTATTTATGAGGCTGCAAACATACTTCCATGGGCCCTTCAACCAGAACGGAACGCTGGAAGCAAGCCAAAGGGAGCGCACGCTCCGTTTTGCCAAAGATCTAATCTTTTCCTGGTTAAAAAATTAAAAAAATTAAAAAATCAAATTCTATTTTCATGATGACGGCTGCCACAGGAAGCAATTTTTCCCCACAAAACTCTCTCTCTCTCTCTCTCTCTAGCTGCATGTTCAGGAGGAGCCACTAGTGGTTTTTAAGAGAGGACTGTAAATGGCTTTATGTTGAGTTTACCTTCTATCGCGTTCACACCCGGCTGCAGCTCCCCTGGTCTCAGCCACGTTCCCTTCCTCTGCCCTCCTGGCTCTTCCTTCGAAAACCACCTCCCCGTTGTCCCCCCGCGTCCTGTCGCGCTGCTTTGTTTGCTCCTTGGGTGTCCAGTGGTCGGGCAGTCACTGTCGGCTGGCTTGCAAATTGTATTTTGTGTATATTTTATTCTGACTGAATTCTGAAATGGAAATATTTTAAAACAAACAAACAAACAAAATATAAACTATTTATGTTGCTTGTGTTGTAGAATAAAGAAGCAAATGCAAAATAAATTATGCTGTGATTTTGTCTAGAGGTATTTATTTTACAGTTACTGATGAAGCAAAGGGACAGAACTGTGAAAGGGCCTAAAAAAAAAGAAGTATTTTAGGCTGTTTCTGCAGTTTTCACAGATGAGCTGGGGAATTCAGCCACTTTGAACTGATGGAAGTGTGTTTTTCACGGGGGCTAAGATCTACACACCAACAAATGAGGCCTACACCACTCCTGGCCAGAGTCTGGGCTTGGAGGGGAGGAGAAGGGTGAAGGTACCGAGACAACTAAAGGTGCAAGTAGACAAGATCTACATGGGTGAAACATTTCTACCTCCATTAAAATGAGGAAAATATTTCTGGCTTTGATTTCATTAGAGATAGAATTTAAAATTTAAAAAGGAAAAAAAAAAAAAGAAACCCCCTCACACACAACCATGGCAGAAAAGGCACCTACTTTCAATCACATAAATAACTTTGAAAACTGCCCTAAAAAGGTAACCTTAGGGGCTGACCTCCACAAGTTCCCTCCCTGAAATAACCACTTCACTGCCACTGAAATCCAGACGGTGTCCATCCCAACCAGGAAATCCCCTGGTTCTAAACACCTCTAGGGATAAAACAGCCATCGCAGGAGAGGCTTCCTCAGAGCTCTAGTTCACACACAAACTTTTGTTGGGTTTTTAAGGCGTTCTCCAATCACTCTCAGTTTAGCTCTCAGGCAAAAAGCGTTCCTGATCTGCAGGTGTTCGCAAGCAGCATGGAGGCTGCAAGGAGTCATCCCTCTGAAAAGCTCAGCAAGACCTTTCCCCTATCGCCTAAATCCCTCTTTTGATTAAAGTTGGATCAGTGATCGCTCCTGCTTGGAGAAAAACCCTTAATTTAATGGAAATAGTTAATGAAAGCAGTAAACACCTTCACAGCGGCCACGCACGCTTCCATCTGCAACCAAAATTTAGGCACAGGGGAAGAAAGGGGTGAGCGATGCCCCTGTCAAGAGAATTGTCATTGGGGCTCCCCAAAAGCCGGAGTGTTTCAAGCCATAACGGGGTACAGTCATCGTTCGGGTCCCTCTCTGTGCACTCAGGGGTGACACCCACAACCCAAATGCAAGTTTTCCAAATCATCTCAAGAGGGAAAGCCCAGCTGGCGTTCCCAGCAGGGCCCACCGGGATCTCTGGGCACAGTCTTCCAGGCACTGAAGTTACTCAAGGTCTGGCCTTCAATGCCTGTTACACAACGGCCTCATCAGCAGGAATGTAGAGAGACACGTATTAGAGAAGATTTACAAAGCAACTAAATGAGGTTGTGAGGCCTTAATAATCTTAGGGCACCCCTGGCAAAACACAGTGTTAAATCCCAGAGGTCGGATCTAAGTCTGTTCCAGGAAGCCACCTTCTGCTGCGCCACATGTCACAGAATGACAGAATCTCAGGGATTGGAAGGGACCATGGAAGATCATCCAGTCCAATCCCCCTGCTGGAGCAGGAACACCTATATCAGGTCACACAGGAACGTGTCCAGGTGGGTTTTGAATGTCTCCAGAGAAAGAGACTCCACAACCTCTCTGGGCAGCCCCTTCCAGTGTTCCCTCACCCTCACTGGGAAGAAGTTTTTCCTCATATTTAAGTGGAACCTCCTCTGTTCCAGCTTGTACCCACTGCCCCTTGTCCTATTATTGGATGTCACTGAGAAGAGCCTGGCTCCATCCTCCTGACACTCCCCCTTTACATATTTATAAACATTCATAAGGTCACCCCTCAGTCTCCTCCAAGCTAAAGAGACCACATCCTCTGGCCTCTTGCTTATCGCAGAGCTGTGGGCCTGCAGGATAATCTGGCAAGAGGGAGAGAAAAAAGAAAAATAACAACAGCAAAGACAGTTGATGAGAGACATAATAGAAAGGCAAACTGGAGGTACCAGTAGATGCTTCAGGGCCAAGACTAAAGAGAAGGAAAATGCACTTTGGATGCAACAGCTGATGCACCACAGGGTCGCACAGGAGACCACCTATATTTTCAGTGATCCTGCTGGAAGCGTGCTCCTTCCAGGATGGATGTTTCTGGATCCACGTTTTACAAATGGAGAAACCTTTCTTTTGGCCCCCTGAGGTGAGGCTGCAACAGAAATAAAATAAGTAGTAGAACCAAGGTTGGGTTCTGTCCTCTGATCCACGTGAAACATAGGGCGGTCTCCAATTGCTGAGTTCTTAGCAAGGGAGTTAGCACCAGGATAAATCTCTCAACGTCCGATATCGCTGTGAACAAACACAAACTGAGAGCTCTTGGTCCAAACACCTGACACGATGTCCTAAAGAATGCGCAGTGCCCAGGTTTCAAAAACCCAACAGAATCACAAATAAATCAAAACAACAGAGGTATGCACAGGTCCATTAGGCCCTAGACTTATACTGGGGGGGGAAAAAAAAAAACCAAAAAACAAAACTGAACCAAAAAAAACAAGAAAAGGAAGAAAACTACAAAACCCATTAAAACTCAACCTGCACATTAGTCGGGCAGCGTGCCTGATTTTCTGACTCCTGATAGGAAACCATATTAGTAAATCTGGGCTTTTGTTTTGTTTTTACAAGAGAATTGTACCTTTATCTGTATCCATAAAGGAGAGTCAATACCTCAATTATCGTTGTTTCATAGAACCATAGAATCACAGAATCATTCAGGTTGGAAAAGACCCTTGGGATCATCAAGTCCAACCATCAGCCCCACTCTACAAATTCCTCCCCTACACCAGATCCCCCAACACCACATCTCAACCACTCTGAAACACATTCAGGGATGGGGACTCAACCCCCTCCCTGGGCAGCCCATTCCAGGGTCTGACCACTCCTTCTGGGAAGAAGTTTTTCGTGCTTTCCAGCCTAAACCTACCCTGTTGCAGCTTGAAGCCATTCCCTCTCGTTCTATTGCTAATTCCCTGTGAGAAGAGACCAGCACCAACCCCGTTTGCTGCGGTTACTGTGACCGTTGCTGAGGCGGTCTCACACCATCTTCATTCTTTACCACGACCAACAAAAGTACTTCAGATTAAAATAATTTAGAATACTTTCCTGCGTGGCATTTATCAATTATTTACTATGGTTTTCAACACTGCTTTACACTCCTGGCCGACTGCTTTTGTACTTCAAATCAGGTTCTCCTCTCTGCCAGATATTATGGGGAGAGGAACAGATCAAAATAAAACCGGGTAAGATGCTATACTGAAATCTACCCCTGAAAGAAAGTGTGCCCGGGAGGTCAGAAACAGACACACTTTCAAGCCTGGGAAACAAGAACCTCAAACATAATGAGAAAGTGAAAAATGGTTTTGAAAAGGTATCACAGTAACTGGCGTAAGGAAAGGAAGGAGACGAGGCTCTTGGTCAGTTCGAAAGGCTTCCCTGCCAGAGCAATTCATCTGCCCTTGAGAAAACACGGGAATCTGTGTCCGGGTGGAATTGCGAGAGCGAGCGCCTTGAGAAAAATGTTCTTTTTAAGTCCCAGCTGCAGGGATGGTCACCAGAGCAGATCTTACATCTCTCTAGCGTACATTACCTTTTCTTTTAAAAGGACGCTAAATAATTGAGTATCTTGATGCAGGCTCTTGTGACCATCCCCAAGCCCAAGAGAATAGAGATTATTAGTTTGCAAAGCCAACCATAGCGGGGTGGGGTGGGGAAGGGAAAGAAAAAATAATAAAGAAAAAACTGAAGGTTTAAATCTCATTCACTAATAATTTATTTATTTTTTAACAAGTTTTCAATCGAATCTCCTTCAGCATTTCAGGGGAGCAAGACCATGAAGAGAGATGGAATAGAAATGCAGTGTAACAGCTTGCCACAGAATGTTGTAAGGCAGAGTAGGACAGGAAGGATGGCCACCATTAGGTGTCCATCAGGGGTGGAGGGGGGGTATCTGTGCCATCCCAGACAACAGCACAGACCTGCAGTGATCACTGAAGAAAAACAGGCTGAGAAAGAAGAGCCTGGGGCAGGGCACAAGATGCCACTCTACATCACTTTTAGCATCTCTTTTAGAACTCTGAGCCACCAAACCAAGTCAGGCTGGCTGGACAAGTGTCCCTTTTGAGGGGGTATGATCCTCTGCAAGGCAAAAAGCAATGTTTGGAGCCAAAGTTAAGAAACCTGAAGAGTGACATCAAAACACAAATGCTCTAACCAGTCAGGTCCAGTGCTGCCCCTACAGCCTGGGCCCATCATACCTGCTCGCCCGTGCAGGCCCTTTCACCCCACAGCAGCCAACTGGTTCCTCCTGCCATAACCCACCAACTCACTTCACCTCGAGAGGGTGAAGCTACGACTGAAAATGGGATGAGATTATCCCCACCTTATATCAGAAATCAAATCAAATAACTGCCTCAGCTGTTCAGTTCACAGCCAGGTCTCTGTCCCTTCTGGGGAGACCTAAGAGCAGCTTTCCAGTACCTGAAGGGGGCTACAGGGAGGCAGTGACAGGATGAGGAGCAATGGCTTCAAGCTGGAGAAGAGCAGATTTAGACTGGATATTAGGAATAGGTTCTTGACTCTGAGGGTAGTGGAACACTGGAACAGGTTGCCCAGGGAGGTGGTTGAGGCCCCTTCCCTGGAGATATTCAAGGGGAGGCTCAAGGAGTCCCTGGGCAACCTGTTCTAATTAGGGGTGTCCCTGCTGACTGTGGGGGGGTCGGACTAGATAACCCTAGAGGTCCCTTCCAGCCTGGACCATCCTATGATTCTATGATTCTGTCTGTCCCTCACTGCCTCTAGGCAAAACCTAGTTGGTCTTTAAGAAGAAAATTCATCTATAATCCCCCTGGAGCTGAGCCTTCCCCGCTGTCCCCATTGAGCAGCACTGGCTCTGGAGCTTCACATGGAAGCAGGATTTTGCACAGCAGCATCAATACAAGGCTAAGCCAGAACACACCATGGGACACCTTCTTCCCACTTGTTACCCAGGAGGAGGTCCCTGCAGGAGGCATTTCCTCTACACTCTCTCTAATGACAATAATGTCTCCTGGATTTAGGACATGACAGACTGCGCACATGAAAGAACCGTTCAGAACATCCACTCAACCTCCTCAGGCCCCAGAGCAGAACCTTCTTTACGTTTTGCTACTGGTTTGGCCCTTCTACTTTTAGAAACCCCCATCTCGATGTCAGCCCCCCGCAGGAGATGCTGTCATGTAACTCCATACACCGCAATATCAGCACACCATGCTGGGGCTGCAGCATAGATTTATCAGGTGAATACCGAGCCTGTCAGTTAAAAAGCTGTCCACACCAAACAATGGTTCTCAGGAGCTCCACTGCCCAGCTATTTCTAATGTGTAATTATTCCACTCCAATCACTCTCACATCCCTCAGACACCAGGTGTCTTTCATGATCGCCTGGTTTCAGGCTGCCTGGATAAGCCTCTCGTTTTAAGAAGCCACTCTTAAAACCTTTGTATCTGTGGCTTCCTCTTGAGGGTGTTGTGTGGTGCCATTCCTTTTTTTAACACCACAGGCCTTTCATCTCCCTCCGATCCCATAGCATTTACACCTCTGTAAGCTCTTATCTCCCCAGCCCACAGACACTGCCAATGCCTTTACCCCAGCTGTCATAGAATCATAGAATTGCCCAGGGTGGATGGGACCTTTCAGCTCATCGAGTCCAACCATCAACCTGACACTGACAAAACCCATCGCTAACCCATGTCACTAAGCACTACGTTTGCCTGGCTTTTAAATACCTCCAGGGATGGTGACTCAGCCATCTCCCTGGGGAGCCCATTCCAATGCTTAATAACCCTTTCAGTGTGTAAGTTTTCCTAATATCCAATCCAGATCTCCCCCAGAGAACTTGAGGCCATTTCCTCTTGTCCCATCGCCTGTTCCTTGGGAGAAGAGACTGACCGTCCCCTGGCTACACCCTCCTTTCAGGGAGTTGTAGAGAGTGAGAAGGTCTCCCCTCAACCTCCTTTTCTCCAGGCTGAACAACCCCAGCTCCCTCAGCCTTTCCTCATAAGACTTGTTCTCCAAACCCCTCACCAGCTCTGTTCTCTGGACACCCTCCAGCACCTCAATGTCTTTCTTGTAGCGTCTCAAGTGGTCTTATCCTCATGGCTTTGCACCGGTCAGTTCTGAAACATCTTTATATCCCTTACATTGGAAAATGTCTGCTGTTTGTATTTAACTCGTACTTTTTTTTTTCCCCTCTGCCTCCTGACATTTTAGTTTCCCATCTACAGCTCCACAGCAGAAGCCCCTCATCTTTCCTTTCCAGTTTTCAATTGGTAACTTCAGCACCTACTTGGGTAACCAAAGCGCTCTGGGGCACCGGCAGCACCCAGAGGACACCCTAAGGAGGAGGATCAAATTTGGTCCGGGCCTCTTCCCTGTAAGTTGGAAGTAGGAATCTTCAGATTGACAACAGGACGTTCAGCTTCAGGATGTGAACTGCAAATTGCAACCGTACCCAAAACACGTGTTATTTCAAGCAAAGGGATGTTCCAGTTGACCTAAATGAAAACATCACAAAATTGCCCAAAACCTTTCAGCCGATGCTCTGTTAAATAACATACACATCAATTCAGGGAGCTGCATAAGGATTCAGAAGTCCATAGACGGGAATCATTTTCTCCCTCACTCTGAAGGGAGGCCTTTCCTTGACCACACCATTCAACAAGGGTCTCCCAACTTCCAGCCCCATGATGAGCTGGGGTCCAGAAGAAGCAAGTGACCCACCTGAACCATGCTGGAGAGAGCCGGGTAACGTCCTGCTGCTTCAGCTTATCCTCCTGCAGCTTTCTCCTCAGGGTTCCTCCCTTAGCTCTCCCAGGGGCCACTCTCCTTTTAACCCTCCTTTTACAGAGCCTGAAGGGCCACCACCACCCTGTCTTTGGTCTCTTTTGTCACCCCACTGGTCCCCACACCCATACAGGCAATTGCAAACCTATAGTCAGCCCCACAAGCTTACACTCTACATCAGTTGGTTTTGTTTGCACCGATAATTTTCAGCTCCTTTATGGCTAATCGTGTTTCAGGCCAGGAATGGATTTCAAAAGCTGTATTTCCTCAGGCTTTCAAACATTTCAAGCATTTTAATAGTGACAAAAATGAACACTTTGCGTCAAAAAGACCCAAAGAGTGGCCACCCCTCTTCCTGATGCCCAGCTGACCTTTNATCCTATGATTCTATGATTCTGTCTGTCCCTCACTGCCTCTAGGCAAAACCTAGTTGGTCTTTAAGAAGAAAATTCATCTATAATCCCCCTGGAGCTGAGCCTTCCCCGCTGTCCCCATTGAGCAGCACTGGCTCTGGAGCTTCACATGGAAGCAGGATTTTGCACAGCAGCATCAATACAAGGCTAAGCCAGAACACACCATGGGACACCTTCTTCCCACTTGTTACCCAGGAGGAGGTCCCTGCAGGAGGCATTTCCTCTACACTCTCTCTAATGACAATAATGTCTCCTGGATTTAGGACATGACAGACTGCGCACATGAAAGAACCGTTCAGAACATCCACTCAACCTCCTCAGGCCCCAGAGCAGAACCTTCTTTACGTTTTGCTACTGGTTTGGCCCTTCTACTTTTAGAAACCCCCATCTCGATGTCAGCCCCCCGCAGGAGATGCTGTCATGTAACTCCATACACCGCAATATCAGCACACCATGCTGGGGCTGCAGCATAGATTTATCAGGTGAATACCGAGCCTGTCAGTTAAAAAGCTGTCCACACCAAACAATGGTTCTCAGGAGCTCCACTGCCCAGCTATTTCTAATGTGTAATTATTCCACTCCAATCACTCTCACATCCCTCAGACACCAGGTGTCTTTCATGATCGCCTGGTTTCAGGCTGCCTGGATAAGCCTCTCGTTTTAAGAAGCCACTCTTAAAACCTTTGTATCTGTGGCTTCCTCTTGAGGGTGTTGTGTGGTGCCATTCCTTTTTTTAACACCACAGGCCTTTCATCTCCCTCCGATCCCATAGCATTTACACCTCTGTAAGCTCTTATCTCCCCAGCCCACAGACACTGCCAATGCCTTTACCCCAGCTGTCATAGAATCATAGAATTGCCCAGGGTGGATGGGACCTTTCAGCTCATCGAGTCCAACCATCAACCTGACACTGACAAAACCCATCGCTAACCCATGTCACTAAGCACTACGTTTGCCTGGCTTTTAAATACCTCCAGGGATGGTGACTCAGCCATCTCCCTGGGGAGCCCATTCCAATGCTTAATAACCCTTTCAGTGTGTAAGTTTTCCTAATATCCAATCCAGATCTCCCCCAGAGAACTTGAGGCCATTTCCTCTTGTCCCATCGCCTGTTCCTTGGGAGAAGAGACTGACCGTCCCCTGGCTACACCCTCCTTTCAGGGAGTTGTAGAGAGTGAGAAGGTCTCCCCTCAACCTCCTTTTCTCCAGGCTGAACAACCCCAGCTCCCTCAGCCTTTCCTCATAAGACTTGTTCTCCAAACCCCTCACCAGCTCTGTTCTCTGGACACCCTCCAGCACCTCAATGTCTTTCTTGTAGCGTCTCAAGTGGTCTTATCCTCATGGCTTTGCACCGGTCAGTTCTGAAACATCTTTATATCCCTTACATTGGAAAATGTCTGCTGTTTGTATTTAACTCGTACTTTTTTTTT